>JARWCS010348848.1:0-11166 GCA_034783895.1 Geukensia demissa | reverse complement strand
TGAGGTATGTTGTTATTTACATTTTCATCTTTTATTGTTCGTGTGTTTATCATTAATCAATTATTCTTACATGCTGCATTTTGTAATTGACAACATATTTGTAGAATTTGGTGGAACTTTGATATTACAATAGACACAAATTGTGCTACCCTATTGGCCGATTGTTTTTGTACTCGTATGAACCAGAATTCATCCAGTAACTCCTGCTACATGTAAATAACAAAATGAAATTTGCTAGATCGTTTTATATTTGCTATATTGATGATATTTTGTCATTGAAAATTCCTAATTTCAGTGTCCTGACCAAATATATCCCTGCGACTAGAAATAAAAGATACAACAGATTCCAAAAACTCTGCTTCTTATTAGATTTATTTCTCGAACTAGACCAAGAGGGTAAAATTTTTCTTGGATTTACGATAAGCGGAATTATTTAATTTTCCTAATGTAAACTCTCCATATTTATGTGACAATATTCCTGATTCCACTGCCTAAGAGGTTTTTGAGTCGCAGTTGATTCAATAATATTGTACCTATTCCAAGTATCATGATTTGTTGAAGAGGGCATTGCTGTCATAAAATTTTTTACAAAATGGATCCGTCCAATAAAGGTTGAAATCGTCCCTCCTTAGATTTTATGGTAGCCATCATGAATTGGTAGATCAAATTTGTATCAGTGGTTCTCAACTAGTTATGGGTAATTCATTAATAAACTAGCTTCTACGTGGATCGACCTTAACCCAGATAAGAGTTGGTGTTTCAACGACGGGTGTCGCTGGCGAGAAGGGGGATGTTAAACCCTTCTGGAGCACCTGATCCTACCCATTCTTTAAAGAAGATCGTGTCAACTTTAGTTTGTTTCGAGTTTGCACTATGTCTTTTGTTTAAATTCTAAAGGACTGAAAATACGGAAAGGCCTCGAAGAGTATTGCACTTAGTAGACGTCCTTGTCGTCAGATTTGGCTTCCCATTTCGAATTGTTTGGATTTTGAGTGTTCCTTTTAATATGTTTGAATCTTGGACTTCCTATGTTTAGGTGTTAATGCTACTGATGGGAGGATACTCCTTAAAATGTAAATATAGCATACATAAATTCTCCATATTTATTCAACATTGGTAATTTTGTATACTTGTTAAAAAAAAACAATATACATGTCCGCAAAGGTGAATTAGTCTTGTCTAATGATGGTTCGATGCGAGACGTAAAAATAAGGGTATAAACCCAGGTCGCTACTCCCTATATAATTAATTGTAAGAATGTGCTACACAATGTGTAGGATTTTTCAAATCGTTGTACGATAATTCCAGGTTATAAATATAGCAGGGAACAATTTTTTTCATAAGTTGAACGTTAATTTTAATAATTTTCAGAGTAAAAGGTCACTGTAAGGAGTCCCATCATTTTGATCGTATATAAAAATAAACATAAGCAAGAAGCCTTCCTAACAAAGAGAGGGAGGGCTACTCTCTTTTATTTTCCAGTCAAAAACTGTCGGAAATAACAATGATGAAATTAACTGATGACCTCATTTCCGTTGCAATCCTATGCTGTGTGTAAGAGATTAAGACAAACTTTACAACCAAATGTTTAGTATCTTACACAGTGAACGACGTGGTCACTTCAATGTGGTCACTTCGTCAAGACATTATAGTCCTATCAAAAAAAATATTGAGTGTCAAGAAAAATGAACAAAGTTTCATTGTAGTCAAATTTAACAAAACGGACGACCAGATAGAAAGAACAACACGTTTTATTTTCAGAAATGATCGTCCATGTAGTTTAGCTATATATTAACTTTTTAAGATCACCTGGCCTAAAGGCCAGGTGAGCTTTTCTCATCACTTGTCGTCCGTCTTCTGTCGTCCGTCCATCAACGATTACAAAAAATTTTTTTCCTCTAAAACAGCTCAGCCAGTGTGGAAAAAACCTTGCTGGATTGGTCCTTGGATGTTCTTTTCCAACATTTTGTACGACTTCTCCGCCCGCCTTAGAAGATGGCCGCCATTAATACAAAAAGAAAAGGAGGTGGTACGTTTTTAAAAAATCTTCATGTCTAAAACCACTGAACCGATTGCAACAAAATTTGAAGGAATGTTCTCCCCAAAATATGTTCTTGATTCCTGTCTGCCAATTTAGTTGACTGACAAAGCCAACCTTTGTAAAATAGGACTAAAGGAAATTCACTTTAGAAACTTCTTATGTTAAACTTCTGATCCTCTGCCAAAACTTAATACAACATTCCTTCCTGGCAAGGAACAGTGAGGAGTCTCTGTCGGGAGAGCAGTTAAGGCTCCTGGAATATTCTGGTTGAGTTTTAAGGTTTATCTTGATGACATTTAATTGTTAGTTTCAAACCATCGCAAAAGACCTGTTTCTTGATGAATTGTATTATTACCAGATATTGTGTGTGCTTTTGCCGCATGTGCTTTAAGTTCAAATTCCTTCATTATTTTTTTAAAAATCGTTCAGACCTATTTATATCAAATTGATTCTGGTATTTAAGCGCATGAAAACAGTCGACATGGCGCTCTTCTCACAGTTCAATGTCAAAATAGATCATAAACAGCTCATGCACAAGTCTGAAAAAATCTGTATGCCCAGTCGATCCAAGCTGCAAACCAGAGGATTTCAGGAGGCTGCATTGCTCACCTAACAGCAATTTCGCCCTGGTAATAATAAGCATGGTAGTATGCAGGAATTGAATGCTAAACAAAAATACTTGAGAACCATTACGTTATAATTTAGTTTTAAAATGTTTCAGCAGTTTCAGAGAAAAAGAATTTATTGACATTTTTCTAGCATGAGCATGAGCTACCATCTTGGTTGGCAGGGGGTAATGCTTGGTATAATTTTGGTTTATTTAATAATGGGTGACCAAGGCCTATTTCACGCAGGTTTGATTTCACCTGGCCCTGCAATTTAAAGTGAAATTCCAATAGGGTATCATGTTAAAGTACCGCTGTGGTGGCGGGATACACTTTTGGTAGGGGTTATCTAAGGACCATTTAAACAAAGTTTGGGCATCTTGATTGATAGGTTGACATGCCAGACATAATTTTTGTAAAAGAACATTGAAGGACCATTTCCAAAATGATGGTTTCAAATTACGCAGAATTACGCAGAATTACGCAGCATTTTAAATAAAGACGGTTTCAACCAATTTATAAACATTTTTTCATTTTTAGTAACGGTGATCATTTTGGTTGGTGGACACAAGGTATAACTCTTGTAGAACACGACCGAAGTACCATTTAACCAAAATTTGGGTGCAATAGAACAAGCGTTTCAGGGGAGAAATTCTTGAAGCAAAACGGACAACGGACAGATGGACGTAAAATGATGAAAATAACTCCTATGAAAGTTCAGGTCAGCTTAAGAACTATGTGTCCAGGATACACCTACACCGACCAAACAGTCTATATTAAAATATTGAACTTTCCTAGAGCTTGTTTTTTATTAAAAGCAGATAAATTTTGTGGAAGGGGTCTTTTTGGATTATATAGGCAGTAGGTAATAAACATATAAAAAGAAAAGATGATATATAATAAATCATCAATATATTTGAATCGATAAAACCAAAAAAGTTTGAATAGTTTGGAAAAAGTAACATTATATTTCCTTCACACGGATATTTTTAAAATTCACTAAGCAATGTTCACTGACATTTAAACTATAATAGGCAATCACTGACAACATAGTTATATAGAAAGGTCTTGATTGCACAACTTTATACAATATTATATTAATCCAATATATGTTCAAAGAACTAACAACCTACTTCGTTCAAAGACGGTCATTTCACTGGAACTTTTGTGTGCAACACACCGGAGTGAGTAGCCCATGCTACAGTTATTTAAAAAGCTGATAGCGTCCGATTGTACATCTTGCAGTGCATTGGACGACAGGCAATGGCACAAATTAGTCTGAATAAAAATATACGTAAAACAATTAACAAATCAATAAAAAGAATTAGGTAAATGTCAAGAAAATTGAACTATAACTCCTTAAAAAACTATAAAGTTTCGGGTTGTAGAGGTCTCCAATATTGTTTTACATTGTCATTTTGTCATTTTGTCCTCGCACTTTACCAAAAAGTATTTCTGCTTTACCAAACAAACTTGAACAATGCTATATGATATTTGCATGATTAGTTATTTTTTTTACTTTCTGAAAAAATAAGAGGAACGAGTGGTCGTTACTTACATATATATGATTGACAACACTTACGAGCAGTCGTGAGTCTTTTGAGTTTTAGTGAAATGTTTGCCAGGACTTTTTATTTTAGTAATTTGTTAATTTTTATGCGACTAAACTATCGCTTGCTTAGGTTAGATTGTTTATATATAATGAAACTGGTTTATATGTAATGAAATATGTATCGGGGTGTTTTTTTTCTTTTCTTTTCTTTTCTGTTTATTTATTTGTAACATCTGGTATAATTTCTCTTTGATTGGTTTGAGTCATTTGTTTTTAAAATACATTTTATGTAGGTTAATATTCAAATATATGTCTAGAAATATAATTAGTTCATTCCTTCTTGCCTACTACATCTACTACATCATATATATATATATATATACTGAAATGTCTAAAGATTATGGATCCACATGAAAACTGGAAATTTTTTATTTTTGTCAATTGAAGTATCGCATTTTCTAATTGGCCTATTGATGTTTTGATAAAGTTTTATTCTTTTATTTCCAGGAACTTTATGTCGAATATGTCACTCATTACTTCTTTAAATATTTGTTTGAAAAATCGGTAATTTCTGACACTCTATAAAACATATAAGTGCAATACAGTTACCTTTATTCCAATATATGAATAATTTGGTATGACGGAACAGTAACGCTCACAATCTGTAAACTGGGAATCTTCATAAACAGGAGTTCTGTTGAGTATATTCTTGTCCTGAATACCTTTGATGTTGCCTAAGCATTAACAAAATTAAACGTTGAAGCTACTGGTTTATCTAAAGGTTTGATTAAATAAATCTTTTATAGGTTTTTTTCTAATTATTTTTTCCAGCATTTCGAATGAGTGGATGCAAGACGCATGTTGCGTTTGAGAAACTGTACCAAAATAGCTTTAAAAAAGTCACTGAAATTGAAACGTGTAAATGAAAATGAAATCAAGCAATCACTCGAATATAGCAGCAAAATAAATCATAGGATACACCGACATAATGATGAGAGGGGCAGAACGTATCCACAACTAGCGGTTTATGTTATAAACTATTTATAGTTTTATGTATAGTTTCACCAAATGGTATCATGGGGCATTTTATAGCTTTGGACTCTGGTTCATTGTTAAAGGCCATATTGGGACCTGTAGAAGTTTAAATTCTACTGTTATTTGGTAAGTGGCTGTCTCATGGACAATCATGCCACATCTCCTATTTTTATATACTATAAACCATGTTTTGTCAAACTTGAATGCGTTTTTATAGCAATGAGGTAAAAAGCAACGAGAAATAATTTGTTGTAAACCAGTTTCTTCGAATTGGTCATAAATTAATCCCATATTAATTAGAGGATTATCGGTTATTAATCATGCAATATTTATATCTCCATATGTGTGTTAAAACTTTCTCTGTTAACGCTTCGTCGTGTGACTTTTTTCTTACGATGTTTTTTTTCTGTGTTTTTTTTTTTAATTCTATATGTTCATCTAATTTTGTCTATCACAAGCAATGGCTACGAAAAGATCTTAAAATATTGCAAAAATCAGTCTTACCTTTGTATGCCATCCATGGTGTGTATTCAACAGATGCGTTTATCCAAACTGCAACGGTAAGGTTTTCTTGTCGTAGTTTGGAAAAGTCATCATAATCTATCATTCTATAACCCTCAGGGCATGTTGCTTCGTGGTAAGTCATAAGTTGCGACAAACGATGAAAAGTGTTAGAGCCTATGATAGACATGTTATGGAAAATTCAAAGCTGATATTGAAATATTAGTCTTTCAATATGTATACCTTGAGATTTCAAATTGACTAACCA
This sequence comes from Geukensia demissa, assembly GCA_034783895.1. Classification (NCBI taxonomy): domain Eukaryota; kingdom Metazoa; phylum Mollusca; class Bivalvia; order Mytilida; family Mytilidae; genus Geukensia; species Geukensia demissa. The sequence continues at coordinate 5,164 of JARWCS010348848.1, read as the reverse complement.
GATACGTCAGGACAGACTTTCAAATACCTCTTTGTATCGATATAATACACAATCCATTGATAAATTTTAAGAGCTAATCAGATTTTGAGTGAAGTTATCGACAACATCATACAATGACAATAAACTACAAAACCAATAATTAGAACACATAATAGTGAGGAATTTCAAGATATCAAAAACTTTTAAAAATCAAGAAAAATAGAAAAAGGCTAACGACTGTTGTAACCTTTCATAATTGCAACCAAACACAGGACAGCCAATATCGAAACATAGCAAAAGGAAGTACTTATATCCAAAAAAAAAAAGGAATAGGCAGCAAATCTAACGAAAATGGACATGAAATTCATAATGGCAAGACAAGGAACGGAGACTTTATCATTATTTTAGCAGTTTAGATTTAAAATTATTCCTGAAAATTTTTGTAAATTTATACGAGGTAAAATTCATGCCACACAAGTCTGGAAGCTAGGCTGTGGGCTGTTGAATGCCGTCCGGGACCTCGGATCCACCAGCAAAGCCATCTACCCATTGGTGATATGTTAAAAAATATTTTCAAAAACTCAAAGTGTAATCAAGAAGATAATTACAGCAGATGCCTCTGCTGGTAGATCTCATCCCATCGAGGATATTCACCACCTCAGTTGTCAGACTTGTCCGACATGATAATCAAACAATGTTTCACAGACATTTTCTGCATTTGTTAAAATCCTAAAGCACTGAAAATACGGAAAGGCCTCGAAAGGTATTTCACTCAGAAGTTGTCACTTTCGTCTGGTTTGGCTTCCCATTTCGATTTGTTTGGATTTGAGTGCTTCCTACGTGTTGCTTCTAATGCTATTGGTGAGATGTTAAAAGAAATTCGAAGATACGAAAGGGGCAGACAAAAATCGTTAATGTTACTCCTTGAAATGAACAAATAGCATTCCTAAATTTTCGATATGTATTCAACATTGGTAGTTTTGTATTTTAATGATATTCATAATAGAAATTATTGCTCAGCTAATAAGAAATGCACGTGATCAGGACGAAACGGAAAAACTTTGTAAAGGACCTTGCATAGATGTTTTGTGTCATGTTCCATTTGGCATAGGCCAAAAGGAGTTATTCAAACAATGCAGACCTCGATGGAGATGAAATCAGGTTGTCCAAAAGGATTATTCTACAGGAAATCTGGAACAACGAACATTCAAAAAAGATTTGCTTGGTGTCGACAAAATAATTCGTTAATGAAGACAAAAAACAGATATCGCATAAGTTCGCCATAAAGAATTTCGGAATGGTTATTTTTATTCACCTTTTCTTTAGTTAAATATCAAATCATATATATCTAAATATCTAAATATCTTTTTCAAGTAAGTCGGAGGATGCTGTTTGTTGGTTACTTTTAAAGTCTTTGTGCCTTAGCATTGACGAGAAATTTACCGGGAATAACATGTTTACATTTGTATAAAATTTGCAGAAAACTACGAAATACATGTTAATGGACTTACCGTTTACATCTAATATGAATCCGACAAAATTAGCCAGAAAAAATAACCCAACATAGTTAGACATTTTAACATTCTATATAAGGAAGAAGTAAAACACAAGGAAGGATAAAGATACTAGAGAACACTTGGTAGTATGTATTAATATATAAGTCATTCTTACGGGAAAAAAGTTAAAGCCACTTAACTACTGTATTTAAACTTTGCATGACATGTCATTTACTTGATTCTTTTGATTGATTTATTTGTGTTTCAAATACATGAGGTGCATTGGGGGAATTTTGAAAGCTCATAAGAATTATACTGATCCAAATAATGGCACCGCCTAAAATTCCTATATAGCCGAGAGAAACTCAACATTATAGTAAAACCCAGTGAAATTTCTTTTGTTATGGAATGTTCATCTATTAGCTGATTAGTTTATGTCTTTTGTCTAACACTAAAACATAACCAATTTTATTAATCGAAATATGTTAATTCTCTAACTCTAAGACATAACCTAATGTGAAAATTAGAAGTACAATAAATGATATAACTATTTTTTTTTCATCAGAGAATAAACAAGACTATGACTTTCACTGTGCAATACTTAAATAAAATAAAATTTCTTCTGCTCCATTGGTATTTTCGAATTCCTTATAATACAAAAGCAACATGGAGAATTAAGGCATGAGTAACACTGCAAAATATTAGAAGGCTCATAAAAAATTCGAAATAAACATTTCCATATTTTTCTTTATCTATTACTATTTTTTTTCCATTGCATACCATATTATTAAGTCCTCACGAGTGTTAACGATACAGATTCTAAATCTATATAAATTGACTTATTACTTCCTATGTTGGAAAGCTGGATGATTCTTTTCATCCAAATTACTTAGATTATTATTAGTCAATAACACGCCTTTACTGAGTCAAAGTCTACTTTTTACAAGGTTTGATTTTAAGTCCAGTGTAGAATACCCACGTGAGAGATCAAAAGTGCATTATTCAAATAGACAAGACAAATATGAAACAAGCTAAAAGATAAAAGAAAAAGAACAAAGGCTTTCAACTCACGAACTCCTTTACAAAACAGGAGTGGGATCAGGTGCTCATAAAGGATAAGCATTCCCTGTCTTGCGCGCAACGGCCGTCTTGGAATCCTTAAACTCTAATACGGGTTAACGTCAAGCCGAGAAGAGTCAAATACTGTTGTATTACCGGTAACAGTTTCATTAATAGTTGAGACACACTTATACCATATGGATTGATCAATTCATGATGGCGAACATAGAATTTGAGGAGGGAGGATTTCAACTATGATTGAATGTATTCTTGTTGTGGTAATTTATGCGAGAAGAGCTATGCTCCCTTCAGAAAATCCTGATACTTGGAACAGGCACGAGAGTATCAAATCAACTGCGAAACCTAAACGCCGTAGGCAAGGGAAAATGGAACATTTCCACATAAATATGAGAAGTTTTCAGCAAGAAGTTGAAGTCATCCCGTTTGTCGTAAATCTTAGAAAAATTTTTCCCTCATGTTCGGAAGATTATTGTGGAAACTTGAATGCTTTCTGGCAGAATTTTTACAGGGCGCGTTCACAACCTCTACTTTTTAAATGGTTTGATTTATACATATAACATTGTTCGGAAGATTTTCTTGGTGAATTTGTCTGTCCAAATTCATTAATCTTTATCAATAAATAGCAGTTGTGTCGTTTAAATTATTATTTTATTCTCAATGTGCAGTACTGTGCCACTTATTTTCAAAATGTCTTGCTTATTTTATATAAATTCACATTTTTTTTCAAAACATTAAAATGTAGTCATTTCCAATTAGTTATTGATAAAATTTCCCCCAAAAAACAGCAAATTTAAAACAGTTTTAATGTTTATTTGGAAACAATTTTCTGACATTCCTTTTTGGAGAATGAATGATTTTAAAGCAGAATTGAATTTTTATGTCAGTTATTTACTATACAAATAAGTAAAATTATGATATTGTTTTCTTTGTGATTGCATAGCTGATTCTGGAACACCACAACACAAATACTATTTTCCAAATAAAAAATAAACTGTTTGAAATTCTCTCTTTTGGTGGTGAAAATTTCAACAAAATTGCGTTAAGTGTTTTTTTTAATTAATACGGGGCAATAAATATCGACCCATACACAGGTATTACCTTTTAAACTAATTTTTTTCTAACTTTTGTGTCTGCGCATAGTTAGCATGATAACTTTTAAAATCATTGTTGGTTTATCATCACATAGATCATTTTTACCAATCGTCTAAATGAACAGCAAATATTACATGATGGGTTGTTGGGAATTTATAAAGCTAGCTGACATGAATCGAGAAAGCCAAACCATTACCTAACATGTTCTGCAGCATTTTAATTCAGAAAAACAAGTATTTTTGTTGAATTGCTTTACCATTAATACTAGAAAAACTTGAAGTCGTCTGATAAAATACTTTTTGTAATTAAACAATATGAAACAAAAAGAAGAGTGTCCATTTATTGTCTTAAATTTAAAAAAAAAAACTCTAAAATTACTTATTACAAACTTTCTTTGTGTGTGTAAACTAAATTTTTGCACATTTAAGTGGACTAGTGTATTCACCTTTTTTTGTATAAACTCGCTTAAAAATGCTATGTTCTTTACTGATATGTGTATATAAATATTTATGACAATTCCTCGAAGACGGATTAAGTTTCATTTTCATTTTCATTTTTTGTCCATCTTAACAGTTTACTATTGTCATGAAAATCATTTATATTTTAGGAGGGTTTGAATTTTTCTCTTAAATATATATATTTAAAACATATTTTCTAAAAATTCAATAACATTCCGAATCTGCTTTGATTATTAATGAAAACGTAATTTCCAAAGCAATTTTATTTTCCACAAAGTGAAAAATCGATCATTTTTAGATAAAAACGTCACTTGTCTTCCGGAAAAGCAACAGGAAACTGTGAGCATATAATGAGAAAGAACAACCTCTCTCTGTTATTTTATTATGATATACTTAAAATTACTTGTCCTTGTACAAATGTTGCCTCCTGGTTTATTCTTGGCCACGTATAATTTAAATGATACAAAATTGTGCCGTGCGGTGTGTATCTTTGTCCATTGTTTAAGGTCTTTAATGAACCTGCCGATTGCTGTTTCATAGACAATCATTAAATATCTTCTATTTCTATATTAGTAAAACGCTGTTGCAAGAAATAAAGAACAGGTCAGACAAATAAAGCAGATTGGCCAATACCAACCAAGATATAATTTGTTAATAAATGAACAAAAACACGAATTTGAGATTACTACCAGGGAGAAATTCCAATTGACAATTATTGAGAGCCTGGTTTTTAATACAAAATTTATCAAATGTTCATGAAATGATCACACCATGCAATTATGTGAAGTTCAAATGAGATGGAAAGTCTATGCAATGAATTAAGTGGACTCCAAGCTTGTTTTTCCTAGGTTTAAAAGTTTCCGAGATAGGTCAATAAACCTTATAAACAATATACTCTGTTATTCTTTTGTCTATCGTCGTAGCAATTATTTTAGGGTTTGATTATAAAATCCTGAAATTGCCAAAGAGGCATTATTCTTTGTGCTTTGGATTTTGCTGTCTATTTCGGTTTGATTGTTTTGCTGGGCACCGGAGCGGTCTCCAGGGCTCGACCCACAG
>JARWCS010348837.1:0-11167 GCA_034783895.1 Geukensia demissa | reverse complement strand
TAATTCCATAAATATTAAAAAAGCTCTTTATCATCTGTAATTGCGTAAAAAACGAATATGTCATTAGATAAATTGCAATATTTTTATTCATTTATAATTTCGTACAAGTATTTTCTTTCTATAATTAATATTTGCAAATAAAGAAAAGGTCAATACCACAAGTTTGCGATCCAAGATGGCGGAAGACACCCGAACCTCCTTAAAGGAAGAATATGGTTCTTACTACTAATACAAACTTTATACCACTCAAAACTCAAATATGCAATATTTCAAACGATATATGTACTTGTTAGCAAGTGATTTAGATCATGTGGTTTTAATAATGCAGATGTGAAAAAAAATTTTAACAGTGTCTGTTTTGAATGACAGAAGACACCAGAAGCTGGAGGCCTAAGCAACTGTCAACATCACTTGGGCTGTTCCATAGGTGTTTTTGACTATCTTAGGCACTAGACAGAGAATTAAACGATCTGAATGTAATAATTAAAAACTAATGACATGGACCGAACAGTCTTTTGAAGTAGAAAGTGTTCAATGTGCGATTTCCGAAATTAGGTTAAAAATGTGTGTCCTCCCTTTAAATTTTTCTCAGGTGCGCTAGTTTTTTACATTCAGACTAGGAATGTGTTAAACACAATAGTTCTAAATCTTTGTATCATGTATCTGGAAGGTTTCATTTCATAAGCACTAATTATTGTTGTTGGGCTTTAGATATACCTTTTGCAGAATCACAGAACATGACGTCAGATATCTCGAAAAGTTTTAATGGTAATGGCATGTTCTTATTGCTACATACTGTCTTCAATACCCCTGGTATCAATGTTGTTCTACCAATCTGAAAAAGAGAAAAAAATGAAGACATTTGTGACTTCTACATGAGGGAAAGCCTTATATTTTCCATCAGAATTATGATATTTATATGAAGGGTCAAAATACTTGAATAAAAGCAGAAAAAGGGGCACTATACCACAATATAACCAAAATTTTTGGTTTACTGTAAAAAGAATACATGTTCATCAATATTGTATAAATATTGTGAAATTTGTCATGCTGCACAAGTGTTTTAAGGTATAACCTCTCAATAGCAACATAAGATCCAACACAAAAGAAAGACTAAGATCCAAACATAGTTAAAAAAATAAACAAATACCTTAATCCCTCTAATTTTTTGACACTAAAAAACAACAATTTTTTGGCGATTTTGCAAAAGTGTCGAAAAATTTGGAGTTTGAAATGGTTTTGTCAAGTTGCAGACCAAATACTACGATTGGTAAGTATTGTGTCTGTTAGCATCAAGTTCAATTCAATAAGCAGGGTTTGCAAGTCTTTGATAAGTTCATTTGCTTCCCTATTGCAAAAGAAAATAGTTATCATGCTTTAATTCAATGTTTTTTAATGAAATTCTTTCTTTTTTGCACATTATTTTTACTACTTGAAGTTAGTTTTTAAGTTTTTGGTAAATTTAAATTAAATATACCTGAAATTCTAGCGTTTTGGGATTGGCTATATGAACAGCTTTTGAATCTTCGATGTCCTTTCTTAGTTTAGTTGCTACATCGTCTCTGGAACACTAAAAAGATAGTATTAAAGTTGGTCGTAATTCTCAAAAGTCAATGTATGGTATTAATAGACATGCGTTTCAATGTTTTTTCTTTGGACTTTTTAATTTTAGATTGGTGTACATGTATAGTTTCTCTTTTCTATTCATTAAATAACTTGTTTACATGTAGGTAAAAAATTAACATCCATGCAGTGTTGACTTATTTAATACCTGATATACATCCCACCCTTGGTTGCAAGCCAAATCTTACTGCTTGCTGATTTTAAAGATTAAAAGCAAAACCATCCTAAGTAATTGAAACACTCATTTGACATCAAATTTTCACTCATAAACATGCACATGCAATCATAACATCACAAGTCTTGGTATAAAATGCATCAGTGTAATCAAAAACTGCAAAATACACATTGGAAACAAGAAATTATAGAGTTTTCATGAAATAACATAGACAATGTAAAGTAAGTATGCAAAACGACTCAATTAATCCTACAAGTCAATTACCAATTTTTCTTTTTGAAGTTGCTGTCAGATGTTTTTTTCAGTTCAAAGCATTAACATTTTTTGCCCAGTGACCCCTAGTTTCTTATTATTATTTTATCAAATACATTTTTTAATGCAATTTGTTAAGTTTTTATGAAATCTTATTTATATCTTCACAGTAGGTATAGGAACACAATTAATGCATACTTTTCGTTGTCCACAAATATAATTCCCTTTATAAAAACAGTGTATTTTTTCCAGTTTTATTTTTTATAACTTTAGCATGTTTTTACTTGTAATATAAAGAACGTTTGAACTACTTGTTTTATATAGTCCAAAACCATATTACATGTATTTGATATAATTGTTTTTTTTTTCTGTAACCAATCACTGAACATTATTGTATATATGTTGATTCCACTGTCCTTCGGTGCGTCTTGATTGACAATAAAGCTTTTTGTATTTGTATTTGTATAGTTTTTGTAGGCAGTCAAAGGTTAAAGTGTTGATTGGGTCAAGTTCAAAGGGTCAAAGTTGAGGTTGACGGGAGGAGAATGAAACCCATCTGAACACCCTAGAGACATCCTGGCCATGATCTTGAGTTAGCACTGTTAAAAATTTCTAAAAATTTGATATAATTTCATAATTTTTTTTTAATCTGAGCAAGTGCGATTTTTTAAATTTAGTTTGTTTTTTTTTTAACAAAGAAAGCACTGTTAATTTATTCTGTTCCTTGGCCAGTATTGAAAGGAGGAACATGTACATATCAAATCAATGAAAAATCAAGAGGAACCCCTCATCACTAAATTTCTGGAGTTTTCATAAACCAGTGCACAAACATACTGATAATTTTAGTTTATTTTGATTTTGAGTGAAACCATCTCCAAACTATGACAAATATTTGAAAATATTTTTTATATATGAATGTCTAGCAAGATTTCTTAATAATACTCACAAGGGCAAAAGTGAGGACTTCGGTGAATCCTGCAGCAGCTATCTCCTGTCTAAGTAAATCTGTCAATTTGTTGATAGGGAACTGAAAATTAATGTAACCATATTTGTTACCAAAAAATGCAGATGTTTTGATATCTGGTTACTGAAAAGCAAGATGTATCTGTTTGCATGATATTTTATTTTGTTTATGACTGAAACACGTCTTTTTATGTTATAGAAACATCAGAATGCTGTCACCTTTAGACCTTTGAAAATTGATTTTACCCTAACAGAAATAATTCCCTACTGTCAAAATTTGTTTCAATTTATTATATTACATTGTTATTAAAATCTTTAAGAGAATAGACACTCGCCTTAAACAGATGCATGTACTTACTGTAAATTTTCTCAAGAATATGAATTTAATTTGTCACACTAATCTATAAGTTTGCTTACATACAAACAGATTTGAAGTTTTATATATAAATGAATATTAACTCATGGAAATGTCTTATGCATCTTATTTGCTGGACCTACAGCATGATTCCAATGCAGAAAAATCATCTTTTAATTATTATTCTGCATTTGCTATGTTACATTTACAGGTCATTATCTAGGACATTACCTGATCAGCTATAGTACTAGTCTGTGGCATTTCTTTTACAATTTTGTTGTAACCATATGCAATGGCAACATCTTCAATCACATCACAAGCATGAATTACATGTTTCAAAAGTTAAGGTTAATAATTAGGACATACAATTAAAGCATCCATACAAATAATACAGAACAGCTCATCTGACATTTAATAATGTATAAATAAACTACTCACAGTAATTGTTTTATATGCATGTATTTAAGACAATCTTTACCATAACAAACTCAAAAAGAACCACTAGTCAAAGAAACATGGCTGCATATCTCCATGCTACTCTAGTGTTTGATAGTACAAAGTGAAATAATAGAACAAGGCCTTTCAGAATATGAAAAATATATATTAGAACTGATTTTCTGACAAAATGATGGGGTAGTCCTGACAGGATGCCCAAATAAGTTGTCTTTTCATGCTGATCAGGAATTTACATGGTCTAGGTGTGGAGATCTAAACTGTTTTAGATTTAGAGATAATTTGTAATTTTCAAAATGAGGAGGAGGGGGCTGACCCTTGGAGATGCCATTTAAATTTGACTTGTCAAGCTGACTAAGAATATATATGGTTTAGGGCAAAGAGAAAGTAGACATATGACAGACCTGAAAAGGGAAACCATGGCCTGATAATGCTTAAGACTAAATATCATATCAATCCAACATACACAACCCAAGACATCTTTGAAGAAAAATTTACAGAACGGAAATTAAATCAATTTTTTTGGCAAACAGGAAGTAGACATATGTAAGACCTTAAAACAGAAGGAGAAGTGGTGCGAACCAGGGTAAAATTTAATGCCCCCGTCGCCTAAAGGCAGAGGAATCAAAATTTGACTATCCCTAAATAGTGACATTTGAACAAAATGAAGGATATCATGTCTGGTTGGGGGAACCTCTACTTTAATCTTCCCTCCAGCTATAACTTCTGACTTCAAGCACATTTTGGTCAGTAACTGGCACATTTCCTTGGCTGATATACTGAAATAGAGAATTTTCGTTCATTACAGGATGACAGTTCATAAGTGTGAAACTTGTGTACAAATTGTGCTCGTAAAATTTAAAAGTCTTTAGAGATTTTTTGTTGTTATTTTTAACAGATTGAAAAATTCCCGGTTATCTTATCTGGGATGCGTCCGTAATTTGTATGTTTTTGTAAGAGTTATCTCCCATTCCTGGATGTGTCTGTAATTTGTATGTTTTTGTAAGAGTTATCTCCCATTCCTGGATGCGTCTGTAATTTGTATGTTTTTGTAAGAGTTATCTCCCATGTGGGACAGTGTCTCAATATAGCTGTAACATGAGAAAATCTTAAATATTGCTATTTTGCGCAAAATCCAAAATACTGTGATAATCGCAAAAATAAGAACTCACATTCTATATTTGTTAACTATATTTTCAAACAGGTTTTCTTAAAGTCGCAATAATTTAGCTCGCATTTTGGAGTGAATTTTCAAAATCACAATAATAAATGAACGCAATAATTTCTGAATTTACAGTAAACAAAAAGATTGATTTTTCCATTAAATTTGTTGATGAAATAAAATTTAAAAAAAATTAGAGCAAATTTCCTTTTACCTGTTTCACTTACAAAAGGATTATAAGTTGCCTTTTAAATAGAAGATGTAGGGTATTTAGTAGCTCTTTGGCCTTGAATGTAGAAAGGTGAACATTGTCCATTTAATTGATCTACTTGAGAGACTGCCAAGTCACATGACCATAGCTTAGGTGATCATATTGTTATCTTTATTGACAGGTGTTAAAGTACAATAAACTTGCATGACTTTAACACCTGTTGATATCAAGATGACAATAGGACCATTAAAACAATGATCATATGACTCTGGAGTCTCTCAAGCAGATCAATTAAATGGACAAGGTGCACCTTTCTACTTTCAAGGCCAAATAACTATTTAATACCCTACAGGCAACATATAATCCTATTGTAAGTGAAACAGGTAAAAGGAAATTTGCTCTAACAGATATATTTACTATAAATCATCAATGTTTCCAAATTAATGAAAGTGATGTTAGCATTATGGCAATATTAATGTTTCTGCTTAAAAACAATGGAAAAAAAGTTTAAATATTTTTAAAAATTCATAATCTCAATTGTTTTTTATTCAATTACACAATTTTGATTTAATTAGCTACATGTGATTTAAGGATGTTGGCCACTCTGTTAAAAAATAACAAGGTTTTCAAAAGGTTATGATTAAGACTTTTATATGGGAACCAAACAATCAGAAAAAATGTTGGGTCTGTTTGGTCAATGAGAAATATATGCATTTAAAAATCTGGCAGGAAAATAGTTTCTCTGGATTTTTCATAGGTTTTGGCTCATTAGGTTCCCTATATATAAAGCCAAGAAGAAAAAACCAGAATTTCATATAAACTTTTAAAATGAAATTTTAAGGTGTGTTTAATGGAATTGTGAAAAGAAAAGTGGGGCTCACTGGGCAAAAAATATCAGTGCTATGATGAAGTGGATAAAGCCCGAGGAGTTCAAATATCTGAAAATAATGGCTGAACAAGAGTTGCATACATCCTAAGAAATAAAGAATAAGTTTCATCGACTTAATTGTAATGCAGTTATATCTCTATGTAAATAACAAAAGGATATGAAATTAACCCATACACAATTACTGTCCTACCTGAACTGTCAGTGTAGACTGTGGTTTAAATGATCTCACTGTATCACCAACCCATTGCAATCTAATCTTGGAGCTAAAAATAACTGTGCTGGCATAGCCCTCTTCTGTCATCATAAAGAACCAATCATAAATGCTCACATTAAACTGAAGTTCAAAATTTTCTAAAACATTACACTGCGGATAATATCTTCTAACTTCCCGTCGAATTTCTTCCATGTTGAATTCAAAGAAAATTGGTCCTTTAACCTACAAATATATGCCATATAAATGTGACAGTACTTCATGGTTCCATAAAACCTAAAAATTAAGTTCCAAAAAAAAAATTCATGTGTTTGTCAGGTACAAATATTAGGGATTTTATGGTTCTATAAAACCTCAACATTAAGTTCCAAACAAAATTCATGTGTTCATTTGTGTTTTACTTTGATGATTGATGAAGCATATATTTAAGAACCCACAAATCTATGTTATTATTTCCAACCAAAAAAACCGGTATCCACAAATAAAAATAATCGCTCTAAGAGATGACTGAATTCATTACTTTTATGAAGTTCATGGCAATACAAAAGGTTATCTTTTCATAGCTCTAAATATTAAATCTACACAATTTTTCACTGCGAAAAATATTATTGATGGATTTGTTTCTAATGAATTTTATTAAACACTTAAATCAATTTTTTAAAATAATTTCCCCAATAAGGTATCAGGCGGATGTTTCACAAAGTAGTAAGACTTACAATATTTTAAGTCCAATATTACATATGTAAGTTATGACCACCTGTAACACTTAAGCCTTTTGTGAAACGTTTGCCAGAATTATAGATTATAAGCACTGAATACAATTTTCCTTCTGTCACAATTTAAGCAAAACATGCACAAACATAAACAGATAGCCCGATTCTAAACTTACATAAGGATAAACTTGTCGCAGCATGACTGGAGTGATATCAGACTTGTTATAAATAACTTGAGGATTTTCATAACACAGGGATCCTGGAGGGTAAACACTGACCACTACTGTACCATTCCCTTCTGTTGGACGACCCGTTGTGAAGCTATTAATTACAAAATTGAGAAAATTGCTTTGATGCTCATGATGACAATTGTTTTTTAGTTACTTTAATTACATTTGTAGCAATACATTTGAAAATATCATCTTGAAACCCCTGACCTACTAAAGGGTGTCAAATACAATAGCTGATACTATTCAAATTTTATAAATAGTTGTGACGTCATCTAAAGACAGATCTGTTTAATGTTAAGACAAACTTCATTGATCTGATTAATTTTAAATAGTAGGATGTCAATTAGGAGATTTTTTCATTATCATCATAGATTTGTTATTTGTAGTGATCCATTTTCATTGGGATATTTTTCTTGATTTGCAAGGAAGGCATAATGTTTGTGTTTGTGAATCATTTTTATTTGATTTGACTTTATTCTTCATGATTAAGACAGCCTCGGTGGTGTAATGGTTAACAGGTTCACCTCAAGTGGAGAAGGTTGTGTGTTTGATCCCCAGAACACAGCATTTAGGAGTAAGAGCAAAGACTGGTCAGCCTTGAGTGAAATAATGTGTCTGGGTTAAGTAGCATGTCTTCCTGCAGACTGTTGTTTTCATGAGCTAGCATGTTAAAAATCTGACTCAGGATGTCTGTCTAGTACAAAGCTGGGTTCTTTCATTACCACTCATTAATATGCTCTCGTACTAATATGCAATAAATATTTGCCTCTGGATGTTAAGCAACATGCATTTTATTCAATCTTCATGATTAATGTGCTGATTTGAGATTTACATTGCAAAAAAAAACCAATCAAATGAATGACCTGATTAACACTGACCTTGATACCGAAATATATTATGTCAATATCAACCAATAAAGCTGCGAGAAATTTCAATAAAAGTATATTTTTGATAACATGTTCTTATAAAGTCAAGTAAATCAACCATTACTTTGTAAATTGGTTCTTAGTTAATCTACTCAATAATAATAAGTTTACTCACTTGGCATTCACAATGCCTCCAATAGTTGGCTGGTTGTCCATTATATAAGGTTTAACAGTCACATTTACATCAAATCGAGGATCCCCTGAAATTTTCAGTTTAAACTCTAATCTATAGTTTTAGTATAATTCAACCAATTTCCCTAAAATGTTCCGAAAGTCAGAAATAATACTGAATCATGCAAGAAACCTTGTTATAAATATTTTAGATGCATTGTACTTACATATTCCCGCCATTGATTATTGATTAGAATGTCACTGTCCTTTTGTTTTTATCTGGTCTAGGAGAATAACACACACTGACAAGGTTTTGCATATTTGAAAAAATAATTTCTATATTGGTCGGCAATAATACATGTATCAGTAGATTTTCAGTATCCAAGTCCTTCTTATTATATATTGGTGGATATAGAAAATATCTTACATTGTTAGCCATTGATAATTGTATTTTCTTCAATTGTGATTGCAAGCCTTTGGAAGAAACTGGAAGGTTTCACTGTCATGATTGCAGAAAATACTATAATAAATAACAAGGTAAGATTTTGTTTGCCTAATCTTTAAAAAGAGAAATTTTGCTGTTTTAAGTCAAAATATTGTTCAAAACTCCCTGCTGAATAGTTGCGTTATCAATCAAAGTCCTCTTAACTGCAAATGACATTGACAATAATTTTTTTATAACTAGTCAGGAGCATGAAAACTGTATGCGAAAAACTTCTTTTACCAAAGCAGAAATGCTGTTGTGCATTATCACGGATTCCATTGTTCTTAAATTTCATATGGATTTAAATGTTCCTGATATAACATGGCAAATCAGCAATAAACAAATATCTGTCAGTATTCCTTACTTAATCTCCCATTTCCAACCTGACATGCCTTAATGAGTATCATCCATTTTGTAAAATGTCACAATGGATATCATTAACTTTTTAAGAGGTCCAAGGAAGCTATTATTGATATACCCGTTCAATATATAATTTTTATGTTATTTGTGAAATAAATTGAAAATAAATTGCCTTTTTCCAGCAAGATCTTGCTTATACCTTTATAAATTATTTAACTATAAGACTAAATACAAACGACCGAAGTGCATCCCAAACTAACAACTGTTTTGTTGCTACTTACAGTATTCTTCCACTAAAAAGTAGTGCCTGTATATTGTACCCTGAAAAATAAATGAATAAATCCCTTACATAACCTCAGTAGGAAGATTATTGTTACAAAACCTTTGTATTTGATAATGATTGATATTTATTTCTGCAAAATGTTGTAGTGGTTGCTTTGTTCAGATTCAACCTGTATAACAAATAAAGAATTCCAGCAATTTTCTTATAAGGTTGTTTTACTTAAAAAATTAACGAGGCAAGTTTTGTACTGTAAAAATAAAGTCAAATTTTTTTTAGCTGTGTGAGGTGAAACTAAACATTTGTTGTTTTAAAGAAACAAATAATTTACTTACAAAAGCATCTACAACAATAGACCAGTTTCCATAATTTGGTTGATCTGACAACTCGAAGCTTTGACTCACAAGACCTGTAATTTCAACAAGTTATATTGTTATAATATGTCAAAACACTTAACTTGCAATCTAATAAAATCAAAAGGAAATCATCATTATAAGTGAACTGCTGCTGTCATTCTTTAGAAAATAACATTTTATTCATATATTTTGCAAAAACAAAATTTATATTCTGCAGTTCAGTTAGATAATGATATTAAAATTTTTAATCAAATTTAGCATGTTTACTGAATGAACTATATTTCTTTTAACCATAAGACAAGATTGTCTTCATTAAAATGGATGCATTTCTCATTATAAGTCTATTGGGAAAATTGTAGATTAGACCTATAGTCCAGATAGTCTTTAAAGTACAAAAATACAGTAAATAAAGGACTTGTTGATGTGTTGACATGAAATTTACCAAAAGAAATGAACTGCTGGAGAGTAAAGCTGGAAATGCCCAATTATTATCAAATTTTCATATCTTGGCCAAATTCTGTTTCATTTAAATGACCCCACATTTATTTTTTTACAGTTTGCCTTAGTGTAAATCTTTGTCCATGTGGAAGGAATTGTGGTACTGTGTAGATGTTGGGTTGTTTGTAATTTGTACTTTTCAATGACAGTCTTACAGACAATCATAACCTACAACACTATATGAACACTTTCCTATCAAAATTTCACCCAGAGTTTCTTAAATAGATTTTATTTAAATTACCTCCTGCATTTGTCTGTACAGCCAGCCATCTTCTGACAGGAAAACCGGTCGGGTCCTAAAAATTATAAAAATTCAAATATCATTTTTATTTACATTCCATTGTTTCTTGTGTGCAATGTTTTTGAAAAGTTCCATGTTTTTGTGTTACATTTAAAGTCATTTTGAATGGTTATCTTATTTCTGCATTTAATGTCATACACAAATAATGCATCAGATATGCAAAATCTGAGTTACCAATATTCTTGATGGATTAGAACATTTTAATCAATAAGTAAAATGTCCTAAAATAAATTTCTATCCAAAAGAAAAGAAATATAGTTTAAATTTCATGTTCCTTTCTCTTCATAATATATTGCAATCATTGCCCATTTTCACTGAATTTGATATTTGTCACATCAGAAATGATCATTCAACAGCTAAAATAATTTGCCATATAATTTAACCTTAATTTGTAAGGTAATTTAGACAATTTTGTGAGAAGATGTTTTAATTTTAATTCAAGCAGAAATCGCTAGTAAAGTAATTCACGTTTCTCTAACTACAAGTGCATTTTCACCTTTCCCAATCTGTTGGAGAAATTTTTGATAAACAACACATTGGTTACAGCGGATTTCATGCTTCATTTGCTGAAGATGAACTCCAACTCCTCTATCAGTTTACCTGTACTGATGAAT
>JARWCS010348826.1:0-11168 GCA_034783895.1 Geukensia demissa | reverse complement strand
AAATTTAATTTTTAATATGATTTTGATGGGGTTTTTCCAAAGGATTCCTTATGAAAAACTTTAACAAAGTGACACCAATTTTCACTATATTCCAGAAAAACAAGTTATTTGTTGTAACCTTTGACCTTTGGTCTTTATAATTTCCTAATAAAGATTTATTACTAGATTTGGAATAGACCTCTTTCTTAGCCGTGATCTGTATTTAATTACTGACAATACAACCAGCACTTTTACGACAAAAACATCCATGTTTAACGACATCATCAACTTGGTCTTATTTCCGCTTTGTGTCAGATAATTTAAGTCGTTGTTTGGTAGATGAGGTCGCCTGCGTTGTATGGTAGTACAGAGTGATTTATGAATGGCTTAATAAAGTAGTCTTTTAATGCCAGAGTTTTATACAATTGAAGCTTGCTTTCTTGTTTGACTGACTAAAATAGATATAAAATGACTTTTTTACAACCTTTCTTTTTTTTTTCTAAGTGTTAAAATTTCAAAATAAAAATTTGATAGAATGTTGTTTATTTTTATCTTTAGTTTGAAGTTTTGTGCTGCTTGAGTTTACCTTATTTTATGGAGTGAGTTCAAGCAAATTTTATAACTGTATCCATCTATCTTGATTTGCACAGTAAACTCTGATAAAAAGTTCCACTTTTGTGGCAATGAGGGTAATTCATATCAAACTGTCATAAAAGTCTAGCTTTATTGTCGGTAAGCCTTTGCACAAATAACTTTAAACCAACTTTTATTTGCGTGCCATTGATTTTTATTCATTAAATGACATGCCAAAAAAAAAAATTTGTAAAAATAAACCCAATTTTAACACAGAGATAGCGTTAAATGTGTATAACTTTGTAAAATCATAGTGTAATTATGAGCGTGTTTAACTCAAAGGCCAGAGATCATGGTTCAGTCCCTGGCAAAGTTAAATTATTTACATTCAACTTGGTACTGGTTGATTCTACATCCTGCCTTTAGAAGCTCAGTGTGTTGGTCTAGTACAAAGCAGAGTTCTGCTATCTGGCTCTGTGTTGGTCTAGTACAAAGCAGGTTCCTGCTGTCTTTGGCTCAGTATGTCAGTCTAGTACAAAGCAGACCATTTTATGTTGTCATAGTAACTATGAACTTAAGTTTAGGGGTTCACCAGTAGTACATGTACAGTTATATGTAATTGCCGAAGAATTCATCATTTCACCACAGGACAGGATTTCTAAACATGGCTGGATATAGGACTGAAATAGTGATAAAAGTGCTTCTTTGTAAATGTCTGGTTATTTATAAGTTAAATTATGTTATCAATATTTTTTTATATGATATTTTTAGGAAGTACATTGATAGAACAGGAGAAGAAACGTCTTGTTGAACTGAAGAGACGTGCTGCGGATGAAGGACGTGCCCAGTGGGAAGAAAGGAAGATGAGAGAGGCAAATTGTAAAAGCTTTAATTCCTTGGAGTCAGAAGATTCAAGTATTGCCAGTAGCTGTGAGACTCCCTCGGAGAAAGAAACCAGGTAAGGTACCAGTATATAATCATTGCCACCATGATTCCCTCTCCCCCCAAAAAACCCTATTATTGTTGTAAAATTAAAAATTCTTCTGCATCAGAAGATTTCAATATTGCCAGTATTTAGTCAGACTCATTCAGAGAAAGATATCAGTTAAAGTATCAGTATACAATTATTACCAACACAGTCCCCGCTTTAAATTTATAAAGTTATAAATTGTTTGGCATCAGAAGATTCCAGTAGTTTGTGAGACTACCTTGGAGAAAAAAAAAACAGGTAAAGTACCAGTACAAATTTATCCTTGCCACCATTCTCCTGACGAAGACCAGGAACTAAGACTCCTGTTAAAACTTCAATTCCTTATAATCAGAAGATTCCAGTATCCACAGGAGCTTTAAGATACCATCAGAAATCTAGTATTCATATCAAAGATTTAATTTGTTAGTATCCGGGAGACACCATCAGAAATCTGGTATTCCTATCAAAGTTTTAATTTGTTAGTATCCGGGAGACACCATCAGAAATCTAGTATTCCTATCAAAGTTTTAATTTGTTAGTATCCAGGAGACACCATCAGAGATCTGGTATTCCTATCAAAATTACAATTTGTTAGTATCAGGCATTTCCAGTTCGGCCATTAACTGTGGTACAGAACTGGAAAAAAGGAGTCATGAATGTTTTCACTCCATAAAGTCTTTTTAAGATGTATCTTTTAGACAATCATACATGTAGCAGATTAGCTCTTTCTTTTATTAACCTAAGTTTTGAAATTTGTCTCATTGATGTCTAATTTGTATTTCTCTACTGTCTTGAGTTCATTTGAGTTATATAATTATAATAGATGCCTCCATAAAAAAGTCTGTGAAAATGCTACTGTAGACTACTGTCGGCACAAAGTTGTGTGATGTGCAGCCTATAATTGTGAATAATTACTGACACTTGGATTATAGCTTTTAAATGTGATTAACTTCTAATTTCTAAACTGTGCGTGAACTGTTTTTCATCACCAATAAGTAAAACTGAAAACATGTGGCAAAACAAAATGTCATTTAAGTATGGAGAGTGAACTTGACATATAAAATGTAAAAACGTGTTACTTGATAATGTTTTACACTTTGTTGTGGGAAAACTGTTCACATAGAAATAAATCTAGATTTATTTCACTATAATTTGTATGAAGGACAGAAATTTACAAATAAACATTGGCAGATAAGTTGTCAACAGAATGATCCATTTTCCCAAGATAGTAATTTTCCCTGGTAATTTCACTATTTGATGCTTTGTTTGGTTTCAGCGATAGCATTATTACCCTTCGTTATTTACTGCAGAACAGTGAATAATTCAGTTTATGGAAAATATTTACTAATGGATGTATTAATATTTATTCAATTTAAATTGTAGAACTCTATTTAGATGAAACTTAATGAATTATATATATTATGCTTTTAATCTTTCACATAAATTCTCTTTTAAAGAATTCAGTTAAAGCTTTATGATTTCAAGGCTATATATGCTGGTAAACTGTGCCATTATCTGAAGATTTTGTCATATTTTAAACAGCTTGCAAAATTTTTTTGCCACTCTTCAAATCTTTATGACGACCCCGATTAGATTGCATAACATCTGTTTTTGCAAAATTATTTCATTCTTTTTGAGTAATTTTTGTTGAAATAAATGTTGTGTAACATATTTGGAATTAACAAAGAAGCTCTATCAGTGGGAAATGAACAAATTAATATTTAATTGTTCCTGATGTAAAAGACATTATTTGTCCCAGATAATTGGTATAAAAATGACAATGGTTTTAGTCCCATAGTCTGTGACTTTCTTATCATAAATCAATTATTGTTCTACAGCTTCAGCTTCATATTTTTCTTCTGAATAGAGCGCTGCAAGACAAATATATTTGTACAAATGTGTTTATTTTACTTTGACTCTACAATTGTTTCTAAAAATAAATGTCGTTCCTGTCTCTGCTCAATAAATGATGTTCTATTCAGACTTCTTTCTAGAACTGTTTCTTGAAATACACTTCATTCTTTGTTGGTAAATCTTTCCAAGGACTTCAGAACATACCAGTAGAAACAATCATTGCCAGTTTATGTTGTTTTGCTTTGTTGATTTTATTGTTCTTTGGTGTCAGGATAAAACATCACTGACATTGTAAATCTTTCTATACATTGTAGACAACCATACCATATCTTCTTTTTCTACAGTTACATGGCAAACCAGTGATTAACAGATTATCGTTTGTATTCTTTATGAGATGAATAATATCCATCAAGACTTTTATGATACCACCTTTGCAATACTGTCCCTGTTTTCTCCAGTACTTGACAAACTCCCATTAAACCCAGAAGACATTTTTGTTTTTTTTTATTTGTTGGATTATGATGTGTAAACTAACATTATTCTATACCATGTCCATTAAACCTATTGAACTGTACCAGTAACACGTTTTTTACATGATAAACTGCCTTTAACAATCAGAATTTCCTATTATTGACTATTTGTAGCATTAATTGGAAATAAAAAGGTGACTTTTTAATCAGTCGTCTTCCTACCTCTGTAGAGTATGTTAGTTCTTATCTTTAGCCAATCAGCTGATGAAATGGACCTATTTTAAACCCATTGTCATTATACAGATTAGGACCCAGTGGTTCAACATATTTTAAGAAAAGTTAACTATAACTCCTGGTTAACTTTGGTTAGTTTGCATATGGTTTAACTACAGGTTAACCATGAGTTGAAAATATTGAACAACTGGGCACAGGTTAGTCTCTTTTGAGGTTAGATATTGGTAAAATTTAACTTGTTTACTAATGCTGTGACCTAGTTTAATTTAACAAGAGTCATTAGCGTATAAAATATAGGTTGATATGAAGTTTTCTGAATTTTTTTAGAAAAATCATTGAGGCATGACATGTAGGTCACTTTATTCACAGAGATATGTCCAAATACATGCACATTTTAGTTTAAGTTGGGGTTATTATATCTTGCTTAAGAATATGGCTATTTCTCAGTATAAATTATATTTTATTTTTTGGAAGTCTGTTGGTTTCATCAAATACTAATTTTACATTAACAATGTAATGATTGGTTGAGCTGGAAAGGAATTCTCAATAAGTTAATTTTATTGTGTAATCAATATGGCTAGCATTGTAATGACTTAATATGCCACTGATATTCCTCCCCTAGAGACGGCAATTCTATGCCACAGCAGGTAATTAGATGTTTAACACAATAAAACTCTTCATCAGTATTCCTGTGTTGGAAATTATTGTCGGCAAGATGAATTATTCATCAGTGAATTACAGAGTAATTAAACGTATTCAACTGTTAATCCCAATATGGAGATCGGGTCGTCATAAACAACTGGATTATATAATGCACTGATGTTTGAAATCCAATGTAATTTCCTAAACAATTGTTTCTATCTTCCAGTATATTCACTGTTTAATTTTAATTTATTGCAAACCTATAAAACTACCTGAAATAATGAAGATTTTCATAGTTAAGTTTTAGTTATGAATAATGAAAATTTAAACAATTTATAAAATACTGGATTGTGGAATTATGTATATCACAAGTATAAATTTTTGTATTCTCCATATTAAAATTTTTAAATTTTTATATTCTTTATGCTTAGCTATATCCAACTCATATAAAGTTAAGAAATGTTATACAGTATAGTGTTGAACTCATAAGTAGTAAATCATATATATGGCTTGTTGGCTGGTATGGAATATTTGCTTCACAGATGAAAACAGATTTTTATGTGTGAAGTTGAGGAGTAACCTTTAAGCAGTTGTTCACTTTCTCTGTCAGGAGGTTGTAACCCCTTTAAGACTTCCCCTTTACTGTGAAATGACTTGTACGAGATTGGAAAATAGACAATGCAGTGGGTGACTTTTAGAAGCAGGAACTGCTTACCCCTCTGAACCACCTGTTTTTTAGATGGGTTGTGCATTGTTCATAGTTGACTTTTATATGTACAGTCATGTTCCATCTTGTTCATGTTCTTGATAATTGTCTGGCTCTTGAGTTTTCGTGGCTTCCTCTTTCTGTAAATTTGATGGAGGTGAACTCCTCTATCATGTTTTCCTACATTAATGTTATATCAACTCGAGATTGATTAATTTTGTTTTGTAAAAAAATTCAACAGGTATTTTTATCTTCTTGTAAAATTTTAAATTTAAAAAAAAAACTCAGAAGACATGTCCTGTTATCCTTCAGTATTACAACAATACAGGAGATTTAACACCAGTTGTCAGTGATTTCATTAGAAGGTAGTACTTTGTACCCATCTAAACTGGTGTTTAGTACCATCTTAGACTCTGAAGTTCAATATAGAATGTTAATAGAGTTGTATTAAAAGTAATGCAAATAATTTGATTTGTACCTCTTGGCCAAAATCAAAACGAAACTCAAAAATAGGTATACTGTTGATTAATTGTAGTTCATCTCAATCAAATGTCGCATGTATTTGGTGTAAAAGTGATTTCATTTGTTAGTTTCAAACACACAATATTTACCGATTTCAGATTTTTTAGAATTTAAAAATGATATGAGATCTTTATTCTCATTTGGTTATATAATATTTTATTTACACTTGCAGATTAAAAACAATTGAGTTGGAAAATTCTCATTTATTTTGTTGACTAAAATGTCATTTAATTAATACTGTGACCATTAAATTGTCATTAGACTTAGGCGTAACCTTTACACTAAGTAGTTTAGATGACACTCGTCAATGAGAAGAAATATATGGTAGGGATTAGACTTCACTGATGAGTCGTATTTTTGGAGGCGTGAATCATCTCAATACTTCATCAAGACCCAATCTAGTTTATGAGCTGTAATGATTTACTCATATAACTGTCCTTTTGAACCTTGGTGTAAAATTTATAGATTTTTTTAAAAGACCTGATTTGACCCCAAATCGGATGTTTTGATCAGTTGTAAAATGACATGGAAAAAAATCAAAAATGATGGTTAGTTTTCTGTGTGCTTAATGTTTCCTGGACCTAAAACAGTCTTAAAAGTGTACTTTTTTGTTGTTGAATTTCATGAATAATGAAAATTGGCAAAAATCAAGACTATTTTTGATTGGTTTTGAAGCACTTTATGTTTTCAAAAACTTTCACAAAAACCTACAATTTTGCCTTGACTAAAGCAATTTCTGATAATCATAGTGCAACAATTAAGTAGTCTAACAGGCTGAAAAAAGTCTTTTTGCCTGAATGAGTAGTTTTTTAGGTCACCTGGCCAAAGACCAAGTGAGCTTTTGTCATTGACTTTTACATTTTTATTTTCTCCTTTGAAACCACAGGCCAAATGGAACCAAACTTTGATGGAAGCATTTATGGAAGATCCTTTACAAAGTTTCTTGAGTGGATTACAAACATGGCTGCCACAGGCAATTCTTTTTTCTGATTGGCTGATTTAAAAAAAATCCTCTCCTGAAACCACAAGGTCAGGCCAAATGGAAGGAAACTTTAAAGGGAGCATGTATAGGGGATATTTACTAAATGTTCCTTGCTTTGTCCTGATGAGACTATAATCATGGCTACCACAGACAATATTGTTCCTGGTTGGTTGATTTTTAAAAAGTTTTCTCATGTGTAAACAAAAAGCCAAATGGAACCTAACAAGACAGGAAGCATTTGTGGAAGGTCCTTTGTTTCAGCCTGATTTGACTAAAACCTGGCACACAGGCAATTCTTGTAAGCATACCCTTGAGCTAATATTTCTTTTATGGATGTTATTACCTACATTGATTACCATGTGAATTTCTGCAAAAATTATATACAGTCTGGATTTTCATTTATTTAATTCAAATGTCTATTTTTGGTATCTTTAATGAATTTCAATAACAGTTTATGTTCAATTTGCAGATTTTGTACTTGCTTGTCATTCATAATGTTGTTAATAGCATTTTTTTTTCATTTCAAATTTTATATTGGGTCTTAAAGACTGTCAGTGGTGTGTGCATTATACTTTGATATTGGTAGACAGACTTTCTTGATGTGTCGGGATAATCAATTCGAAAAATTTAGGAATTTGGTTTATAGTTGGGGCCGGGGAATTCTTCGTGTGTGTTTAGTTTTAACGGGTTGAGTGGTACAGTCTCAGTCCTCTAAGCTTTTTGAAACACTAAAATTTTGAGGCCATAAAGAGGTCTTATTTTACCTTTTCCTTTGATTCTTGATTTTATCCAATTGGTTTTCCAGACCTTCTTACTAGGATAACCAAATATTGTTAAATAGTGATACTAAAAAATGTCTCATGCTATCACATAATGTCTTTGTTGTAGTCAAATGCCACATTCCTCTGGCTTCATAATTTAAAATTATTTACAAGAATGGTTCATAGCTAGCTTTGCAGGTGTGATGTATACAAAAGCATTTGTATGATTGTCTGATAAAGATGACTCCAAACTAAAGTGGAAGGTATTTCAGGTTTACGAATCCAAACTAAAGTGGAAGTTATTTCAGGTTTACCGAGAAAATGAACTGAAGTGAAAATGAAAGCATTTCATTTCTATGTTAATTTCTTGATTTACAAAAAATATAGAAAAATTGAAATTTTCCCACCTTGTACACTACAATAGCCATGTGGTATATTGATATGTTTTGATATAACATTCTGTAACAAGTAAGAAACTTTATGGTGTTTGAAATTTCCCACTTGAATATTGCCGTACCATGCTAGGCGCAACAGGGCCAACTTATTCTTGTTTTTGGAATAACACAGAAAAGAGACCATATGAAAGTAAATCACAGTTGCACAGCACAATTTATGACCTTACTGGGCTTATTTATGTACTACTTTTGACCTTTGTCAAAACTGGTTCCCTGATTTACTGGAGTGCCTCCTTATGGCTGTGTCTAATCTATATAAGATATAATCCACATTCTTGTGAAATATTTTCTTTCCCTGGGTATGGGGAAATGGGAATAACAAAAGAAATTAGTTTCTACATGTAATGAAAAAAACAAAGCCCTGGTTCCCAAATAATTAACGATAGGACAGGGGACAAGATCAATTTTAAATTAATTTTTGTTGCCTGATACATAATTTTAAAATGTAAAACTGCAATCAAAGTGCTGTTCCTTTGCTTGGAATTTTCTTGTACATATGAGATTTTTGTGTCATGAATATTTACTTCATATCCCCCTTTTTTCTAGTTACTGAGAAAATGGACATATGTGAAAATATGTTGCTAATTTTGCAAAACCACTCATCCATAAAAATGAGGTCAAGGACATATGACAGACTGACAGGTGCACTTAAGAATGATTTTGCAAACCAAATAATGATGACCTATAATGTGTCTTTACAAAAAAAACTTATCTCAAAAAGTTAGTGTAAGTTCATAGACTGTGAATAAGAGGTCAAGGTCAAAATAATATATAGCAGACCAGCAATTTCCTACCAAGATCTAACTATACAGTAGACCAAATATGGTGGATCTAGGTATTACAGCTGTTGAGAAATTGACTTGAATGTGAGAAATCATTCATTAATAAAAAGAAGGTCAAGGACATAAGACATGTTATCAGATTAACATGTATACACATTTTTTCAATATTGTTACCCTACAAAGTGTTGTTACCAAGAAACAGATCTAAGCATGAAACTTGACCTTAGTCAATGGACTGTAAAAATTAGGTAAAAACATAAAACATATATCAAACTGAAAGGTAGCAGCCTTTTACAGCTTGCTATTTGGTGTGAATATGTGTCCATTATTGAAGGCCTTAGGGCAACCTGTAGATGCTGTGGCTCAGCATTTCAAGTCAAAATGATTTTAGATGAATTTAACCATAGGGTATCATGATATCCTAAGTTCAGCTGTGGTGGAATTCTGGTTGGTCCACGAGGGTGCCAAATAAAGTTTTGGTAGAAGACCATATAAGGACCAATTCCACCTCAGTCTGGTTTAATTGACTTAGCAGTTTCAGAGCAGAAAATTCTTAAGTGAATCTTCAATGTTAAACTAAATTTTGGCTGTGGTGTTTCAGAGCAGAAAATTCTTAAGTGAATCTTCCATGTTAAAATAAATCTTGGCTGTGGTGGACATCTTGATTTGTTGGTGGAGATATGTTATAACATTTTTGTAAAGGACAATCTATGGACCATTCAATCAAAGTTTTTTCCTATTAGGTCTGCACTTTCATGGAAGAAGATTTTTAAGGAATTCATTGACATTTATTCTATTTTTAATAACAGCTGCCATCTTGGTAGACAAATGGGAAAGTCAATAAAATTTTGGTAGTTAGCAACCAAAAGACCATTCAATCATTATATGATTTCAATCGGAGAAGAGGATCTTAATCTTAAAGTAAATATGGACAGGGGACTGATGCAAAAATGGTGGTAATTTATATTATTAAAGCTTCAGATGGGATATCTAGTGTGATATACTCTGAATGTTAAGTAATATATCCTGAACCACAGGTGAAAGAAATATAATAAACATATAGTGTGAGTTACACTGGATGTTTAGCAATATTTTGTGAGCTTCAGGTGAAGGAAATTTAATTAACAACTAGGAACATCACACTCTATACCCCTATTCCCACTCTGAAGCCTGAATGACTATTATATTATAGGTGAAGCCTTTTAAAGGAATTTTAATGCTTTTCATACACAAAACATACATGCATTCAATGCTTTTTTAAACATGCTAAATTCATGTTAACAACATGTTAAACATTAACGTTTGCAAAAAGTGGGGGATCACCATATTGATTCTTATAATACTCCGAATATAAGTTGACATGCTGCTTTTCCAATCAAAAGCAGAATTTTGTGCAAATTTTAATATTAGTTCACATGACTCTTTGGTTGTACTGAGCTAAAACCAGCAAAATTATATATTACAAATGTCCATGGCAACATAAAAGTCTGTCTTGACCAAAACAAAAAATTGTCCTGATTCGTGAAATTTTGCAAATTTAATTTATGACATAATTATGTGCTCATATACCTTTTCATCAGAGGCAGGAGTGGATCCTGCTACAGAAAAAACTCCAGGACTCATAAACACATGGCCTTCTAAATGTTCCACATCAAACTCAAATGGATTTTTCGGACCAATTCGTTGTGGTGTTTCAACATTGAAATGTCTGCCACCTGGAGTTCCTTTAATAACTGGACTACTGTGAACACTTCGACCTGGGGTTCGAAACATGGGCGTGACGCCAGTTGGTGTGGCCGACAGAGGGGTATAGTTCTTGTGGTAGGGACTAAGAACACTCTTTAAATACAGTTCATTTCTTGTACTACTTCCTGGAACATGTAGTTTGTGAGCAGGACTTGGACTAGACATCATTAATGGATGACCTAATTTTTTTGTTGAACTTCCTGGAGTTTTTGATCTGGCACATGCTATAGGACTACATGCCATTTCTATGTTGTGTAAATTTTTACTAGGCGTGTGTATTGGCTTAACTGGTGATGACACATCAGACTCCATGACAATTATCTGTAACCTGAAAAAATATGTATATATAAGAAACTGGTCATTGTAACTTGTTAACTCCACAGTTTTGTCATACCATCACAGCCATGACAGTATTTGTAGTTTAGTTGATTGATTGATTGAATGTTGCTTAATGTCCAGTGGCAAATATTTCATGCATATTCATGACAATAG
>JARWCS010348805.1:0-11168 GCA_034783895.1 Geukensia demissa | reverse complement strand
AATAACAAATATAATTAAAACTTAATACAAGATACAACAAAAGTATCGACCTCAAAAGTGTACTCGCAGTTGCTGTCGGCTAGTTTAAAACCCAGAGCAACTGATCAGGAAACCAAGTTTTCCTTCACTACGATGTCAATTTTAACACGTCCAATTGGATTTAGTGTTAAATTATAATTAGAAGTAAAAGAAAACATGGGTGTGCAAATGCCAAAATGAAATGTATATAGACAGGAAGTAGAAAACGTCTGAAAATACATTTTTGCAATTGTGCAATTATAATTGATTTTCTTTCTTCCGCTTTTCATTCTTAAAGCTCTTTTTTCCGTTCATTATACTCGACACTTCAAATCTTCATGTCTTTGTTTTACCGATTGACCCACAGTGTGGATCTTTTAACATTATTAAAGGTTTAAAAGTGACCTGTACATTTGTAGATGTTTGTAATTTATACTGTTACAGCTGTTTTTGATTGCTATGTCAAAAACAACCAAAGAACATGTACATCTCCTATTTCTATTCTTCACGAAAAACAAACGAGGAGGAGCTCATGTGCTCTGGAAGAGTTAGAAGCTCCTGCTACACCAGTGACATCTATCGTGGTACGCAGTGGCTAGTTACAACCGGTATAGAAAGGGAGTCGGATATTAGACAATTGTAGATCTGCGTAGTCATTTGTGAATACGACATACCGTTGATATGATATATAATTGTAAGTAACCTGGAAAGAAGTTTCCTGAAGCATTTGGCAGACCTTCCAATGTAACGTTGTAAAGAAACTAGTGTCATTTGTAATCAGGTGGCGTGAAGGTGGATCTTCTGCTCCGTTGAAATTTTAAGAAAGTTTAAACTGACTTTTGACAGTTTTCTTCTTTTGTTAATGTTATTCGGGTAAATATGTCTTGTTGTCAAGTGTATAAATTGTAAACGCCAAATTACTTTTACTGTGTTTTTAACCTGTCGCTTGAGTAAAACTAGCTTTCAATAATTAAGTGTTGAAATTAATGATATCCTTTTACTAATTTTATGCAGTGTTTAATTCAATTGTGTATATTATAACCATCTATGTTAAACAGGCATCATTATTATTTATTTAAATAAAGTGAGTTAGCTAAAATTTTCTTGCATATTTGCATATTTAAGGAGTATATACACAACGACAGCTAGGATTGAATATTTATCCCCGCAAGTTCTCCTTTTTAGCGCACCTGGCCCAAATCCATGTGAGCATGAGCATTTGTCATCATTTTGCGTCCGTTGTCGTCGTCCAATAACTTTTTACATTTTCATCTTTTCTCTGAAACCACTGAACAAATTGCAACCAAACTTATCAGAAATGTTGAACTGGTGGTCCTTCATCAGATTTGTGAAATTGGTGTCGACCGGATATTCAGCGTTGCCACTTGGGCCCAATTTTCTGATTGGTCCATATTTAAAAAATCTTTTTGTCAGAAACCACAAGGTCGATAGAAATTCTACTTTTCAGAAACAATTGTTAGGTTGTCTTCAGCTTAACTTCTGAATCGTTTTGCCGATCGGCAAAGCAAGGTGGCCACCAGGGCGCGACTTTATTTATTGTTTATTTGGACCTTTTAGGAATGTCATATTTTCTTCTTCTTTTCTGAAACCACTTAACAGATTTCAACTGAACTTTGTAGAAATGTCAGGCAGATGGGCCAATTATTTGTTCGTATAGTCCAAATACATTTTTATCTTCTTTTCTGAAAAAACTGAACAGATTTCAAACCAGAAATGTTAGACTGGTGGTCATTTATCAGATAGGATAGTATTTGATCCTATGTAAATTTAACTGTTTTTATTTTTTTTTTAAACCACTAAACATATTTCAACCAAACCTGACAGAAATTTTAGACAGTTGGTCCTTTATTAGAATTGCATTTCCTGGTGCCGAACAGAACATTGCCGTCAGGGCCAATTATTTGTTCGTATGGTCGAAATTTAAATAATCTTCTTCTTAGAAACCACAAACTGGATTAAAGTAGAAATGATTGTTAAACGGTCCTCAACTTAATTTGTGTGTATCGTTGAGTCATAACGCTACTTAGTTAATTATAAGTATTTGCCATAATCTTACATTCTTTAAAAAAGACACCTTTGGCCAGGTAAAAATTACAGGCTCTGTGGGGTCTCTAATTTTGTTTGTTTTAAGGGCTTTATTTTGGTATCGATGATTTTTACCTTCTATCACATTTAAAGTTCTGTAATTTTGTTTTAAATTTTACTTGAAGTCATCCTTTTAAATAGAAATGAAATTATCTATGTTCTTTCCGTTCCGATTTTTTTGGATTTGAGTGCAATCGTGCTATATTTGGATATTTGAATTTCTATGTTTCGGTTCTAATGCTACTGATGAGAGGCTACTCCTTGAAATGTCCATATAGCATAACTTAATTTTCCATATTCTTTTAATATTTGTAGTTTTGTATTTCATAATCAATACCTACACTCAAATATATATAATAAATCAAATGTACATTTTATAAAGTTATTTAGTTTTTGGTTCAAACAAATTATATCAAAAAGGTCTTATTTCATTTTATTTTATGATTGCAATGAACTCAATCATGTTTTGTTTTTAGCTGGTTTGCATGAAAACGCTTTAATTATGCACTCACAAACCAAAAAATAACGTACAATGCATTTTGTTAAAAAGCATTTGATGATATCAAGCGAAATTTGCAACGGAGAAGGGGCATTATGGTCCGTGATGGCCCAAAAATTTTAAGGCATTTCTATCTATTTAAAACATCGTCAAGTCAGTGTAGTATATATAAGAGAAGAAAGAAATTTATGATTTGTGGAAAAAGACGTGCATACTGTTGTCATCATGATTTTATTTCTTTTAATTATTCGGACAAAATAGCTGTAAAAGTTATAACTTTTAGTACTTTTGTCACATGCCCTTTTAAAAAATTTTATATTTACTACACCAAAGAAATAAAATAAAAAAAATCAATATAAATTGCATTCTACCTAATTTTATCGTTTCGTATGCTTTCCATTTGCTCATACTTTCCAGTTTACAATATACCAAATTAGGATGATTTCCTAAAAAGGTATTATTGGTGACAGTTTTGTATATTGAGTGTGCAAGTTCGGGTTTAAAAACATTCTTCTTATTATTATGGCGGTTCTCTCAAGTTCTGAGTATAACTTAGAAAAATTCCAATTGATAATTTAGTTTTTGATAGATTGTATGACCTAGCCAAAACAAATTTCGACAAAACATCTTATTTTTCTAATTGTTTCATATTTCAGGTTAATGTAAAACCGGAAAGAATGTGTTCGTACAGTTATTGATATCCGATTAAAAAAGATCGCATAAGACTCGTCTTATTTGTATTGGTTTTGCCGTATCCCAATTATACAAGATACTTTTAACAGCAAACATAATATAATTACACATTATTACACAACATAAAAAAAACCAATTAATTATACAAAAAAAAATCACTTTAAGATGGTTTTGCTCAGTACCTTGATATTGACAATGCTATGCACAAACGTACCCTCATCTAATTTTTAAGTCGATTGTTGAAAGTTATTACCGTCATACACAGTAAATAAATGGTCTCAGTGGTAAAAATTACAGTAGATAATTCTGGACTATAAATACAAAATTACCAATGTTAAATATTATGTATAATTTTAGTATGCTGTACGTAAATATTATAAAAAACATGATAATTCAAAATTTGTCCAAATTATAATAGACGCTGATTTTTCAACTCGGCTACAATCCAAAAGTACACGTAGGCCTTAAATAATAAAAAAAATTCTACACATTTCTTTCAACGTTTTGTAATAATATTGTTTTATTATAAATACATGAAATATTTTTACATTTGTGTGACAAAATGAGAAAAAAGTGAAGCAATCAAACTAGAACAAATGTGATTTTTCTTATTCGAAACGAGCAGACAAACTTTCCTATAAAAACTATTTTTGCACATTGCAGTAATTGAACAAGCACAAATAAATCAAGAAGTCTATGACTGATTACAAATTTTACCACCCTGTCTTATGGCTTTCTAGATCTGAATAACTTCGCAATGTTTCTGATAAGAACACGGCGTCATTATTTACAAAGTGCTGCTTTGGTGGCATTTGTCTTGATGTATTAGGTAGGCTGAGTGTGGAATCCCTTATATATGGCTTTCTGTAAAAGTTTTAATTAGAAACATACATTACAACAGAAACAAGTACAAAAATGATTACATTATAAACGAGGAGGGCAACGATGCAGTATTTTTGATCCTAAAATCCACGCATGTCAAATAGTTCAAAGACGTTGCTTTTTATTTTTGAATCTTTATAGTTTGAATAGCAAAATCTCATTTTCTTAAGCTTTATCAAATTTAACTACTTGTTATCACTCCAATTATTATATGGATTTTCTAGAAAATGGTTTTCATGATACTTTTTCGCATAAATAGAATGAACACCTGAGTCAAAAATAATTTTTGCTGGCGCATGCATCCAAAATACTATCGACCAAAAATTTCACACATTTGGTAAATATTGTTCAACCTGACATTTTTGCATTCTTGGATTGTGACATCAGAGTGACATAATACCTGCTGTCATATTGCAAATTGTGTCTGATATTTATTCATTTTACATTCAAACATTCTTCGCCAGTATTTCAGCTTGCATAATTTATTTTAGTATTGGAGTGAAATTTTATGTAACAAGATATTAATGTTCCTTTGTAATGTTCGTGAACCCCTTCCTTTTTTGTTTGGAAAAAGCCTAATTTCTGTTTTTCCATCAACGTGCTTCAATTTCTGCACTCTTTTTGGTGTTCTGTGTAATGAGTTAATTATAATTAAAGATTATCTTCAAATTTTAGATAAACAAATGTCGTAGACACAGTCCGATTAAAGTTTCACTTTCAAGATTAGATAGACATAAAAAAGATTGGACAATGTATAACCTTATTTTCAAAACATTATCACGCGCAATCAATGTCTTTCAACTGTTGTATGCCTGGATATACAAATCTTAATATATTTAACAATAAATAATACAAGAAAACTTGCTTAGTCCTACATTTATTTCGCAAAAACAATGCAGCAACAACACATATGAATACTGCGACCCCAGCAGCAATACCAATAGCTATTAACATAAAGCTTATGTTAGCTTCTTTAGGTGTCTCTGAAATGTAGATTTGCAATTTTAAGAAATCTGAACTTTCATACACTGTTTTATATTTTTTGGAGATTGTTTTGTTTAAATATATATATATAACGTTTTCATTGTGTGTTTTTTGTCGGTTTTTTGTTTTTGTCATATTCACAGATCTGCCATATTCTGTCTTGTTTGACCATTCCCTATCGAAAACTACTGACTATAAAAGTTTTGTTATTATAAAGAAGTGTCAGTCAAGATTTAGATTAAAAGTAATGCCTTTCTGTCTAGAACTAAACTAGAATTGAAACAAGGATTTTTTTGCTTTTAAAGTTAATGTTGATTCCTTAAATACATATTTTATTATGCGTATATGGTATGCGTTACTCACTGGTAGTGATGGCATACGCATAGAACTCGGACACTCTGATAGCAAGTGTATGGATAATTAACATAAATTAAGGACAATGTGCATTCATATATACTCTTGCCAATAAACATGGAATATTTTTCTTTTCCATCTTACATTAAAAATAGCAATGGCTAGACCTTTTCAAGCAAAATTCTTATAAGGAAATGGCTGATTATGCTTGCAGGATAATTATATTGGATGATTAAATTTATGCAAAACTCGGGTTAAATAAAACATTTGAAATGATTCTATCCGGAATATAAAATTAGCATTTTTTCATAAAAATGTGGGTTTCAGAACTCATAAAACTAGCCATCGAAAAATATCTTAAATCGGACACTTTTGTAGCTTGAAGTAAAATAATGAGATTTGTGTAAAGATTTTTGTCATCCTGGCTCAAAGTTTTTGCATGCAAGTCTCCAAAGTCGAATTTTTGACTCAGAAAATGTCATTATTCCATATTCATGACCAAGTGTATATGTACAGAAACAATTTCAATTTCTGCTCCGACCGAGTTGCTTGTAGGACGAAATTGCGTATGAAAACAGAAAACATCAACAATTGAAAACGAGAAAGTCCAACAAACCGTAGAAAATAGCCACAATATTAAGAAATAACACTGTAAATGTTTTGAAATGTGAAAGGAAAACATTGTAAACCGAAGTATTTATGTCCATACCAACCAAAATAGGCAGCCAAATTGGGCAGAAAAGATATCTACAATGTGTTATACAAAGAAGGAACCATTTTTCGTTCTTTAGGTGTTTTCAAATAAAACTATTACTTAAACTTTCGCGGATAATGCCTTTCTCTTAGTTATGGCAATTTAATAAGTTAAATTTCTCAGGTACCCATTTTTGCGATAAAATCAAATCCACGAAGATAGTTACTATTAAAACAGCGCGATTATTGCTACTGTTGCAGTAGTTCTATTGTAGGCTTACCAGTTTCTTGAATCGGACAAGTTTCCTACAGAAAAAAAGAAAAGAACATACATTTTAAGTGAGTTGAGCCATCGGTACATGCACATAAGCATGCACCAAAAAACTGTCTGTATATAGTATGAAAGTATTGACGTGAAAGGAGAAACGATTAGGAAGTTCTTTTTGGATTCTTAAACCGTGGGAGAAAACACAGAGAATAAAATATCATTATGAAATATTTTTTGTTCTCAACTGGAGTCTAGCATTAAAAATACGCAATTGCAATTTCATGAAAGCTATCCTTTGAAATTTAAAGTTTAAAGTTTTAAGTTTTTGATTCATTATTTATTTAAAGTACACATCATATTTAATTTTGTTAGTAATTTTACCTTGTTTGATC
Organism: Geukensia demissa; assembly: GCA_034783895.1. Taxonomy (NCBI): domain Eukaryota; kingdom Metazoa; phylum Mollusca; class Bivalvia; order Mytilida; family Mytilidae; genus Geukensia; species Geukensia demissa. The sequence goes on along the minus strand of JARWCS010348805.1, from coordinate 4,279 downwards.
GGAAATGATATTGACACGTTCTTATTGCTACATGTTTCTTACAAAATACTAAACTGAAACTGCAAAAAGATCAACACCAACTTTTTGCGATAATTTAAAATATAACCTGATGCATTGCTTGATACCACCGTCTGTTAGAAGCTTTCTGTTTTTTTAAAAGATTGCAATGTCTGTTGTTATGTTACTTTAAACATGTTAAAGATCGTTAAACATTTTGCGTAAATTTTTTCGATGTATTTGACTGTCTAAAATTAAATCTTATCGTGTTTGACTTTGCAAAAAATAAACAAAGAGTAGAATGTTTTGCACCAACAAGAATTGTGTTAAAAACGCCTAATGTTGCAAAGGAGTAGTGGCTTGCTTTTTCCTTGTTTATACTTTAATTGTTTTGTGTTGTTGCCATGTGCTAATTAACATAATTATCGTTATTGAACTGATCACTTTACAAGTGCACCTGTTAAAGCTCTACAGCAAGTCCTCTAAGAGACTTCATATCATGATTAAATTTCTGACATTTATCAGATATGGTGGAGTTTCAGCGATATGTCAATCGATCTGTGGTTCATTATTTTTCATATCATAATACTGTACCTGCTGGATGCATGACATAGACGTAGTGTTGCATTCATAACACGAGGAATCATATATAATGGTTGTCAGTGTTTCAGTAAAATTCTGATTGTTGTTTGAAATAGAAATGTAATATCCAGTAGCAATAATGTCAAATTCCACTGATCGTTTTCTTCTGGAAGCTGGTAGTTTACATAACATCAGTAAAGAACTGCTGTATGTACCAGTATATGTAAATGTGTCTCCTTCCTCTAGCTTTGTCATTGTGCCATTGTTTTTCAGCTAATAAGAACAAAATGATATTGTTAAATTAAATATGCTTCCAAAAGTTAGTATTTCAAAAAGTTTTCCTATTTAATGAGGAGTTCTAGGAGAATGGAGCCAGACAGAATTTAAGGTTATTTCAAGTGTGTCACGGATTTGATATTGTGGAATTCACTTCTGGAGCTTATGAGGGAGTTAAGCATTCCCGGGTATCTGATTTTATTCCTGTTTTATCAAACAGCTGATGGAATGTGAGCTTGTCATCTCGTTTAAATAAAATAATATGGAATATATACCAGAAAGACACCCTCCAAACCTAGTATCAGTGCAGACCCCCCCCAAAAAAAAAAGAAAAAAGGGGATGAAATCAGATGGACAAGAACAGTAAGCAGTTCCTACCTCTGTAAATACACCCGCCACAGTGTCCATTCCCAAATCTGGTATTAGTCATTTTAAGTAAAGAGAAAGGTTTCGTTGGATCACCACATCCAGGCAGAGAAAGCAAAGGGCCGGTTCTTGGTTAACTCTAACTTTAAAGGAAAAATCCGTGTTCATCTGTGAACTGGATTTTCCATACTGGCCGACAAGATTGTGGTGTCGAGCGTAAAATTTCTGGAGGGATGACCGAGGAGCAACATATCCTTGTCTAAGCAGTTATTGTGTCAGCGACCCAGCTCTATCTAGAAAATCGCTGTATTGGACACATGCTCTTAAAAAACGTATGAGCTGGTACATGTATACGCCATACGCCAGATTAGCTAGAATGTAACTGCTAATAAACGGGAAGTTGACAACTGGCAAGTTGATGTCATCACGTTTGTCATATAATTTTGTGTGAAGCATTTCTTCATTGTCTAATTCGAGATGAAGATAAAGTGATGAAACAGACTTGGAAGTGTCCGTTTTGTCTTTAATTTAAAAGCCCTTTTGAGTAGATGAGGTGATGGTAATTGTTCATTGAGAGAACAGCATCTATATAACGGAAGCTGAAACTACAGGTTTGGGCTAACTTTTTTCTCTTTTTTTCTGTGACAGCACGTGAAAAAGAAATAGATCGACGAGGAGAGAGCGCTTTTAGTGCCAATTGGAATGCCGATCGTCTGATTCCACCAAACTGAAGAAAGAAAAAAAATATGTTTTTGCTCTCCACTTATTGGCAAGTATTTTTCGGTCACCACACCATTTTTTTGGCTTACAGAAACAAAAATGATTTCAGGCTGAGAATCTGTCGAATGTGCTAGCACATTTATAGTCAAATAGTTACAGAACAGGGATTATAATAGCATGCTCCCCTTTTCTTTTTAATAATTTTGATTTTTGTTTTTCTTGTCACACTTGGAAGTTTGCCACCCCACACTTTAGAAATCAGTCCTACGCCTATGTGTAATGAAGTATCTTACTAAGTGTTTAAAGATTTACTCGTCATACAGAAATAAACATGGTAAAGCAAATCGCTTACCCGAAATCAAAATTTCCCTGTTTTCATTTTTAACATTTATGTTTTTATTCATTCTTCAGTATAAATAATATCTTTGCAAACATCCTTGTTGCCCATAACCCGGAAATATGTAGTAAGCACAATTAAATACCATGTTTTTAAAGGAAAACAAAATCTCGTTTTCTCAATCTGGCTTATTTGAAACCTCGCTTCCATACATGTAACATGGCGATTTTTTTATATGTATAACAAATGATAACTTTTACAATAGAAATAGATCTTTGTATCTTAAACCTTTACGTAGAAAATGATTTTCTGCCTCAGAGAATAAAGATGTATATTATTTGATACATAGTGTAATTATAATATACATGTATTTCCTTACCTGATAAACTATTACTATTAAACCACTACTAGTTCTCCCTATTTACCGGAACTATTTTCACTCTTGGATGATGATCATTTCCATTTAATTAAAAAACAGTAAAATCTGACAATTACGTGCATTTAAACATATATTAATTTTGAAACCTAGAGCAATATATGAATCATAAATAGAAGCAAACAATTCCTGTAATCAAGATTTTTTTGTTGTCTCTTGCCTTCGACTTTGTCTGTTGTTCAGTTTTCTATTGTGTGTGCTAAGAAGTACCAATACAAGTAACATTCAATTATTAGGGTCAAACATGCTGAATAAGTGACGTAGACCATTTAGATGAGTCGTGTGTTCACTTGTACAATGCTGTCTCATTGGATAATCTATCAAAAAACCTGTTGATGACTACAACGTAAATAAATACATTAATTTTTTACTTCGAATTCAATTTTTTTGTGAAAAAAGAGACTTACTATTTTGACTTAAGCTCATTATCAATCAGTTGTAATAATTTGTGTTTTATATTGCTTTCTCATTTACACTTTGATTTGCAACAATTTTATAATTTAAAAATATTCTAAAAATAAATTTCTGAATTTGCAGTATTTGAGTAGTCGATTAACTCTAACTATTCAATCAGTTTAGGTAATGCTTCTAAAATTATGTTTCATTCTTAATAGAAACAACAATCTGCAATGAGCAGATCGCAGCTTAAGCCCATTAGTAATTTAATTATCTGCCGATAGACAATGTTGCCAAATCGTTCATAAGTATTATTAAGAAGGAATTCGACCGCTGAAATCATGTCATTTGATCTGCTGTTCAGCAAGTGTGTTTATTTTAAGATTTGTCGCTAAATAGGACTTATATTTAATGCAGCATTTGTAAGAACAACTAGCCTGTTTGGATGACCAATTGATTAGACGTTTCTTTTATAAGCTTATGTGGTAGAGTGGAAAGTCATGATTGTCTATTAAAGAAAAGGAAACTGAAACAGACTTAAGTTTGTCTAAACATCTAATGAATTCTGAACTCTCCATAAGTAGATGATAGATGAGTTTCTGTCTGCCCCTTTGTCATCTTCGAATTCCTTTTCATAACATTTATTACAGAAATTAACAATGGGAGTCTAAATAGTAGTTAGAACACTAGTTAAAAGAATTGAGACGTTAGTGGTAGTGCATTTACTAGAAGCAGAAATGAACCGACACTTCTATGTATATGGAGGTTTATGATGTTTAGGAAGGTAAAACATTGGTACATATATACACTTTGTAAATTTCGACTTGTGAATCATAAGTTACCTATTGAATCTGGACGTTCGCTTAATGTAAATCGTGCAGATAGAAAATGTGAATTATGTGACTCAAATGATCTTGGATATGAGTTCCATTATTTATTAAATTCTTTGATGAGAGTAGAAAGGACTATATTGATAATAAATATTTCAAAAACTTTATTCAACCACCCCCCTAACCTGGGACAGAGGTCTGACAAAACAACAATAAAAACACACTATGAAAATCGGTTGAAATGGATCTAACACTTGAGATTGATACTGAAAACCAATAACAAATATAATTAAAACTTAATACAAGATACAACAAAAGTATCGACCTCAAAAGTGTACT
>JARWCS010348784.1:0-11169 GCA_034783895.1 Geukensia demissa | reverse complement strand
TACGGAAAGGCCTTGAAAAGTAATGCACTTAGTAGTGGTCCCTGCCGTCGGATTTGGCTTCCCATTTCGATTTGTTTAGATTTGAGTGCTTCTTTAGCTATATTTGAATCTTTGACTTCCTATGTTTCGGTTTTAATGCTACTGGTGAGCGGTTACTCCTTGAAATGTATATATAGCATACCTAAATTTTCCTTATTTATTTAACATTGGTTATTTTGTATTTTATCATGCAGTCCTGCTTCCCATCTGCTGACGAACTCTACTTTCAGCCGTTGCTTATAAACTGTTTCAATATTGTTAAAACGCTTTTTGATACCGAAACTAAGACTTAAATTTTAAAGGGTTTTATCGTTTACTTGAATCTGTACCAGTGTAATTTAATTCAATATTATTATTAACTTTACTGTTGTTTTCTTGTCCATAAAAAGGCTGTTTTTTTCATTCATTCAGGAGTACCAATTATAGAACCCCGGTAACGTTTATTCCTCGAATGCCAACATCCTTTGATCCAATTGCAACAACAATTGAAAGATCTGCTGAGCATTTATTAAATACTAATGAACATAAAAAGTCAAAAACCGCCTCTTAAAAATACAAATGATTTTAACAAAGTATCTTTTGAGATAAATGTGTAGTTGAAGTAAAATCGTGTATGAGGAAGTTTGCTTGGTTTAATTAGAAGTGGTAACTCTGCTTGTGGAAATCAATTCCACCACGATAAAAAGCTGCGAGACCCCTCATATTTTTAACTCTTATTAATACCCACTGGGGTTGATTATTTACGATTAGGTGTTTATATCCACGGCAAAACTACAGTGCGGTGCGTATAGTGAAAAATGCTATTATTGTAGCCTACCGTTTAGTTACTTCCTTTTACCCTTTACGATTTGAAACATCAAGGTTATACTATGTGTATTAGAAGACCTCCTGATTATTTTATGTTAAACGTCGTTTCCTTGATGATTTTTAAATCGTGACAGAATAGATCTTGAATGACTTCAAAATAGATATATTATAAATTCCATATTCTTTAAATATATAATTATCTTATTGGTATTTTAAAAATGCGTGTTTATTCTTTTGTTGGGCGTTGAAAGGAAATTTACCGAACACTTCCTCAATGAAGTTAATAAAGAAAATTATGTCAACAAAAATAACTACTGTTGACTTCTTTTTAATTTCTAATTTAAGGATCCATCTTGATAGATTGTAGACAGACTTTTAGGAAAAATGCATCATTTAGGACTATTATTTATTTGTTTGGTCATTGAAAAAAGTGCATCAACCAGCACTGATGGTAAGTTTCAATCTTTAATTTGAAGAAAATATTACAGGAAAATGATTAACTATGAATACACTATATGATCCTGGTCGCCGTATAATCAGTGTTAGTCACAATAAGGTATGCTTTTGTCAAATACAGTATTATTATTTAAATTATAAAAAGTGACTTTCAGTCAGCATTACTGTGGTTATGTTTGAGAAAGAACTGCACCTTGTATTTATTGCCAAAATTTATGTTGTACATCAGCACCTGTAGTTCTTCAGGAAAAATACTGTAAAAATCCTTAATGTAGCTTTCATGTATACGCGAGGAGATGCGCTTACAAGGTCATACCGTGTAAAACATCTATTAATGAACTACAAGTTGAATTATCTGCCCTTGTAATGAAGCGGAATGAATTTCCTACCTACATGCAAATCTATTCACTGTGTTTAAGCTTTATATGAAGTTTTTCGAAATCCTTCAAGCTATTTAGAGAGATGCCCTTACGAGGTAACACCATGTAAAGCATCCGTTTGTTATCTATAAAGATGAATTTTCTGCCCTTAAATCAAGCGCAATGAATTGTTTAAGAGGAGATGCGTTTTCAAGGTCACACCATGTAAAACATCAATTTGTAATTTTATTAAGATAGGAATAACGCTTCAACCAAATGTGGATACTAACATCCAAGATTTAATGGGCAATGAATGCAAATTTAATACAAAGTTGTTTAGAATATTAAAAATTAAACAAATAATAATGCTTCTAATTAGAAATTCTGCATTACTGAAGCAGATATGTATTGACTTATTTAAAGGAAAAAGAAAATTGTCGCATTTTATTTCTTTCCTTTAGAATGTCAGCTTTTCAAAAGAGAAAAAACAAAACGAAATTAAGGAATAAAAGGTTTACTAGAAATCGAAATGAGTGGCTGATAAATTGGGGAAACAGGGCGGAAACGCTTAAGAGATATAAGTCCAGTGTAAGAAATATAAAGATGCAAACGAGCGGACTCCCACGGTTCTTGAAAGTATTTTCGATTCAAGATTTAGCAAACTTCTTCAAAAATATTTGTTAAACTTTAAACTGGATGCTAATGCATATGTCTACAACTATAATATTACTGAAGTTAAATTTGAGCCCTATGGCTTTTTCGTACAATTTTTTAATAACTTAAGTAGTTAAAGGGCACAGTTCAGCACACATCTTTCAGGTGGACGTTGACTTTTATCGGAAGTGACGTAAAAAGTGGCGTCGACCGGAAATGAGACCACCTAGTCACGTGACCTTACATGACCAACCTCCACACAAGGACACAAGCTCGCAAGCTCGTCAATGCTTCCTTGCCATCAACGCTTTTCATTTACTGCGGAGTCCTATTTGTACGTCATTTTTGTGGGAAATGGGAACTATTTTTGGTCCTAAAATGACGCATTTTAACAGCTGTAACTTCAAAAAACTAAGATATGCTCCATAAAGCAACAATTGCCGATCAAAATACGAAGATAAATCCTATTTTATTTTTTGCTTTTAAAATTTGAAAATTATATCATAAATATTCTTTCTTCTTATCCGTGTACATTGATAATAACAGGATTCTTGTCATTGTGAACGGGCCGCGAATGCAGGGTAATAATCCCGGAGTCTGAAAACGCAGGATGCTACATGACGTCACTGAGCAGGGTTAGATGAGTCACTCAAGACTTACTCAATGTGGCAGATGCCACATGACACCACATCATCCAACACCACACCACCACACGGAGCGAACTGAGCAACTGAGCAGGGTTAAACGAGTCTCTTGAGACCTACAAAGATGCTCAAATCAGTCCGTGTAGAGGAAGAGGTGTGATCTTTGTGTGGAGGAGGAGGAAGGGGGGTCTAAGATCTAATTAAGTAGCTAAGTAGTGTTTGACGAGCAAATGAGTAAGGAGTTACAAGTCACTCAAAGCCTGCTCAGTTGCTCAAACCAGTCCGTGTGGAAAAGGAGGAGAGATCTTCGTGTGGAGGAGGAGGAGGTCTGAGAGCGAAGTGAGCAGCTGAGTAGTGTTTGATGGGCAAACGAGTAAGAACACAGACAGACACCAATAGTTTCAATACAGATAAAAGTAGCTTAAACTAGGATATGGCGAGTTTACCTCTAGTAGGTCAAAGACCAACGAACTTTGTGATAATGACGACACATAAGAAAAATCTTTTGATGTTCCGAGCCAAAGCAAATGTCTTTCTTGTACGTACTTATCCCTTTGGGAAATATTATTAAAAAAGTAAGACGGCGTTAAGACAAAAGAAAGATAAAACTTAAGACTAACAAGAAGAAGAAGAAATAATTTACTCCGTATCTAAACCAAAGACCAAAGATCAAGAAGTCAAGACTATGCGAAAGTGTATCATATGTTAAGTCGTGAAAGAATATGAGTTTTACAAAAGACATGTCTTTTGTTAAGATTAACAACGATTGGACAAGACTTAAAAATAATGAAAAGGCACCATCCATGGAGGAATACTTAGCCAAGCGTTAGGGTAGGCATTAAGAATCAGAGAAAAGTACCAACTAACCCTGAAGATGGCATCAAATGTTTGGAGGAACCCAACCCTGTAAATGGTCAAGAAAGTATTTAAAGAAAAATAACCACGAAAGATCCAGTTAGAAATTGAAAGCCAATTAATGAGGAACACACTACGCATACCTTCGATATTTGTGGATTCAAATCTAGTCGACGTTTCAACATGATCCTTCACAAGAACATTAAACATGGAATAGAGGAGAGCGAGAGGTCCGATGACCAATCTCAAGCTAATTCTAGAGATATCGTCTCAGACAATGATTTCAGATCTCATCAATCTGACGACAGCTCGTTCACAGAAAGATAAGTAAGACAGCCAAGGGCTTAACAGATGAAGAAGATTATTCGAAGATTATGACACCATGGATCCTTGGAAATATTAGAAAATGTCTGTTGGACGACGTACTGGCTTGTTATGACCCACCAGTAACAGCTGACAGTAAAAGACATCATGTAAAAGACAGTGTCGGAAGGTGCAAAGAGACGGCTATTTAAGAAATGATATTTTGTTCAATAAAGTATCTGAATATATATATCATAGTTGGTTGTTTATGTTCCATGTCCCAACACTTACAGGATCCCATCACAAGACTCTACAAGTCAAGCGATTCATAAAACTTAAGAACATAACAAGCTGCATCGAATACCAAAAACACGACCAATACAAAATAGAAGAAAAATGCGGGAAAGTAAAGTGATGATGTTCCCTGACACGAAAGATTCCAAGCAATAAGACGAAAAAACCCGTTTAAGTCCGGAAACAAAGCTCGCTTTCGCTTGCTCGTGTGCAGAAATCTTCTCCTAAAATAAAGGCTTCGCCCTCACACCAAAAAATCCCGAAATGCCTCGAAAATCCCCGAACATACTCGAAAAACAACCAAATCCGAAAAAGCGCGAGAAAATCGCTTATCTGGATTAAACTTCACCAGACACACTAGGCACCAGAAATAAGAGGACCAGTAAAATTTCATGAATATCTATTTACATTAATGGGCAATGAAATATTCTTGGCATTATGAACGCCGATAAACCGTATATAAAGATAACAATTAGGGAATTATGGAATTTTACAAATAACAATATTGGAAAGCACGGAAAGCTTTCAATCACTTCCAGAGAGCAAGAGAAAAACAATCCTTGATCAAAGCAGGTAACGTGTCATATCGTAAAACGTTTAGTTCAGCGATTTAGTCATAATTTGTAACAGAACATCTTGATTTATATCAGTGACCGAGACAGAAAATGTAATTAACAAACATCAAACATGACTATTCTAGAAGCACGAGATATATATACACAAGTCTTTGATTGGTTCAGTTATGTACATTTAAGTGAATGTCCATCTTCACTTTTTCAACTCTGTGTTGTTTTGCGAGATCATAGACTTATATTATTTTCTTCTCTGCGCTGTTTCGTTATGTTTTAAAATCCAACAGCTAAAAAGTTTGTTATTATCGTAGATTTTACCTATATATATAAAGATAAGTATTCATATGAACAGTTAAAGCATTGAATGTACATTTTGTATTTATTCATTGTAGTAAAAAAACAATTTGTCTAAAACACGTAAATTGGATATTACCCCTCAAAAATCATTTCACAGACACAAAATAGCGATAGAGACTGTTACCTTACGTATCTCACAATCCAATCGTAGTACTTTTTCTTATGAAAATCTTTTGAGATTAAAGTAGGAAAGCGTCAAACATTTTATAGTTGTTCTGATTTTTCTGGTTTTGTTAATGGTGGTCCTGGTTGGATTCAGTGACAGTCAATGCAAAATGACATAAAATGGCATTGCAAATCTTATATAAAGGAGATCATTTAGACACAAAATAGCGATAGTGACTATTACTTTACCTATCTGACTATCCAGTCGTAGTACTTTTTATTATGTATATCTTTTGAGTTTAAAGTATAGGAAAGCGTCAAACATATTTCAGTTGTCCTGATTTATACAAGCGACGTCCTGGTTTAGATCATGGTATCCTGGTTGGATTCAGTGATCGTAAATACAAAATGTTATTGCATATTGTAAATAAAGGAGAACATTCAAAAACAGCATATCAGAAATAAATACTCTAATATAATACTTTCAAAAATGAATGGTCTAGAAACCCTGATAGTGTCGAATATTGGCTAGTAGTAGTTATTTTGATTCAATGGCAACGAAAGTCATTGCTTTTGAAAACCTGAAAAATTGCGTGCACATAACCATTCTTTGAAATTTTATTGATTTTTAATAATTTGTGTCCGAGGAGACGTCCAGACAAGATCGATTAGCGAAGTAGAAAAACAAAACATAACAATAACGTGGAGATCCTACAAGACAACAACGGATGTCTGGTAGAATATAAATGAGTGTTTTTAGTGATTCCGCTCCTTTAGGCAGCATCTTCCAACTGCAACTTGAACGAAATATTTCAGTGAATTTTAAAGAACTATTGTGGAATACAATATGAAAAAGAATAGATATGGAGTCCCGGGTATTGAATAAAAGTCAACTTTCATAAATCATTTGGGTGGAAAAAAAGGTTTTATTTCCGGCTTTCTACTATAATTCAAACTTGTAAACACCCACTTTAATTGCTATACAACCTAAAAGTTTCACTGGTACAAATAGATGTAGCAGTTCAGACAAAGTCATTTTCAGCAAAAACTGCCGCTCAATATCTGAACCTATCACCAAAAGCCTGATTCATGTACTTTTCAAAGAAAAGGGGAAGCCCGGCAGTCTGTCAAACTTTTCACTATATTTATTAACAGTATTTTCATTCATTTTGCAAAAAATGTTAGCGGTTCCCAGGAACCTGGTGTCTCGCCTGTTTACCATGTTGTCAGTATAAAACTTTTTACATTAATCTGACAAAACTATATAAGTTTGAAAAAATCTTTTACCTTAGAGTTAACAAATAGTTCAAAACATTTGTTATCGCAGTACAAACTGGCAAATCGAGATGTACTGATATAGAGGCAACCCCATACATGTATAAAAAATCTAGTGGCTAGCACTACTGCTTGAGTAGTAGAAACTCTGTGCGAAAACTTAATGTGATCGCTCCTGTATAACTCAGTGCGGGGCCATCAATTGATTTTGGAATAAGATGTACTGACCATACCAAATATCAATTGGATATGACTAATTGTTGGGGCTGTAGAAACTGTGTGTGAAATTTTTTTTTAAATTATCGCTCATACATAACTTATAAATATTAATGAAATTATATCATTGATGTTTGTAGATGCAATTAATGGTATGCTGTTTTATATTTTCTCTACATTATACGCAAAGGAATGCAATATTAAAGGAGGAAAATGTATAGAAATATATGTAAGATTAACCAGGACACAACTGAAATACACCATGACAATTTGAAAATACCCTTCGATTTTTTAAATATCGTTTGTGTTGTATTTTTGACAGTAGGAGAATATTTGTCATAAGAAAGTGAAATAAATTTACATTCAGAAATGTATTTTCATATAGGATGTAAAGAAAACCGACTGATACATGTTGTGTTGTATTTTTGACGGTAGGTAATAATGAAATAGAGAATATTTGTAATAAGAAAGTCAAATAAATGTACATTCAAAAATGTATTTTTATATAGGATGTAAACGAAACCGACTGAGACATGTATTTATCAGCAATGAATTAAACCATGACAGAATCGCTGAACTAAACGCTTTCCGATATGACAACGTTACCTTCTGTGCATGATGAGAACATAAAAATGTAGACAAACACTGACGAAAACAATTGAATCCATTATCTCATTGTTCATAGAAGAGAAATTTTAATTATTCTTTTATGTCGATATTTATTATTTTTTATTTTTAACTGAACGACTTAGTATGTTGTATAATTTTGTGCAAAAGCTTTGAAATTTTAAATTGGAACTGTAAACTGTATGAAAGTTGTCACAAGATGTTTCTTAAAATAAAGTATTTTTCAAAATAGCCTGAATTTCTTATATTTCTTTTTAGCAAAATGACGTGCGGATTGGTTTATTTATTCAGTCATTTATAAATTTGTATTGATGCGATTTTTACAGAAACTTATAGTTTACTTTAGAAAACGTTTGCCATATAGTACAATAATCACTAATACGATTAACGTTATTTAAAGCGCATGGTAACCATAAACTATACAGAAAATTATAATACTGTTTTAATGTCTAAAATATATGCTTACAATATTTTAATATATCTATGTATCCTCGACCAAATGGACATTATTTTTTTTATTCAAGAGGAACACTATGAAAGAAGTTATCTTATTTGCATTATTTATCGGTGAGATATCAGTATTGAATATTCTTTAGTTTGAATTATCTCATATAAAAGAGATGTCTAATTTTGTTTTTATTCACTTAAACCCGGATTTCTTGAAAGATTGGATCAATGTCGATAATCTTATTATTTTTTCCTAGTAAAAAGCGTTGAACACTAATTCCTTTTTTGTATGTACTATAACTCAAGTTAACTTACGTTCTTATGTTACGTATGTATTTAAAAGAAAGAATACGGAATATATGCCACAAAGACACAATCCAAATCTTTTATTGATAGTGCCTTGCATAAATTTTGCTGTTTTTTATGTTATATGTGAATTGAAAAAATAACCTCAAACCAGTAAAATAAGAACCATATATAACAAGGATTATATCAAATAAATAACTTATTAAATGAAAACAATTGATGCTTTATTTTTAATGTAGTATAATTAACATTAATTTTTCATAAGTTTTAACGAGCCTAAACAGTTTTCAGCCATTTTTGATATCTTTATTTTCAGGTTTGGACACATTTGTAGAAACAGATTTCTTACCAATACATGCATTCGAACCAAAATGCAATTCTTCATACCTACACAATATTACTGTTCTTCAATTTGCTGATAAAAATGAAACTTGTGACGGATTTCTAAATATTAAAATGTGTAAAAGAGATAAAGAAAGTATAAAGAGTAATACATGTCTTCCGGACACAAATTACACCATGATATTGGTGACCTATACCTGCGCAGGTATGAATAATTTCAAGTTGACATGACCTTTTAGCTCCCATGGACCAAAGGGGTTATTGCGATCATCTTTTTTCTGTCGTAAAGGTTTCATATCCGTATCCGTTTTGAATCGTTTGGTCAGTCGGGATACAACTTGTGGATTGTCTTCTGTCAGAAATTTAAATTTTAGTTCAACGTAACCCCAGCAACTGATATACATTTTGATTCTACTATCCTAACATTTTCTTTGTCAGAATCTGCATGCCGTCTAAAATATTTAGGAAAATCGATGATTAGAATGTTTAGTACCAAAATTTTGGTGTTTATCACAAAATACTCAACACCGCGGCCCGATTGAACAAAATAAGATACTATACCCAGGCTTCGTCTACTGAGTAATACGACGGGTGCCACTAGTGCAGCAGGATTTGCATACACTTCCGGAGCAACTGAACTCACCCCGGTTTTTGTAGGGTTCATGTTACTCTAGTTTTAGTTTTCATTGTAGTGTTTCGTGTTCTATTTTAATCTTTCGTGTCATTTGTTGGCCATGGTCTTGTCTGATCTTCGGTCCTTGTTGTTTGGCTTAGGATAACCTGTAGTCATTTGTAATAATACATTTGGAATTGATTTACTCATAGACAAGTATGTCTCTTGATTCGATATCAATACATGTAGAAAAGGCAAAACATAATATGTTTATTAATAAAATTTTAGCATTTGTATGAATTTAAACAAAGGAAATCAGTTTTTAATGCACAAATCGTTGAATGTGATTAGACGGATTGATGGAAAATCAGATAATTATTTTTATCACTACAAGCACTCATTTGCACTGACATAGACTAGCTAACTTTAAATATTTTACATACTTTCTTTATCATGTTTATTCTTACAGAAAACTATACAGTAAAGGTATTTTTGAAAAATATAAAATACAAATAGACAGGATAAACGTGGTAGATTTATATTGGAAATAAAGTAAATGTACTGATGTGTAGGTGTAAAAAGTACAATTCGCAACAAAGACTTTAACCTGGAGGAGTGTTTCAAACATTATTAATCACTCAGTCAGTTCAGTAGTCATCTGAATATTACAATGTAACCAATACATGAGGACTAATACCGATTTACAAAATAAGAATATGCGTTAGTCCGCGTATCAGCCCTAAAAGTAGTGAAATGTCTTCCATTGTGGTCTAGCAGAAACAAAATTATCTTAGTAGATATAAATATATTGTCAGCAATATTATCAAATGAACAATACAGTACTGATTTATGATAATTTTGTTAAGTTTTTATTTTTATACATGAAGAATCAGCCTTTAATGTTAGGTACAAAAATTTTAATGAATGTTGTTTTTAGGTAACAACACAAATGTATTTCCATATTTTTATTTCAGAGAATAGTAGCAAGAGTTTTGAACTAGTCGATGACTATCCGTTAATTCATAACTTTACTATGAGTTATAATTGTTTAAATCCGGCAATTGTTCAATTGAATATTACCCGACGTTGTCCAGCGTATGATCAGGTATGGTTAGACTGTCTGGATTCAGTTGAGAATGTGTTGCCGAACGTTAACTGTTCCATGAAGTGTCATAATACTGCAAATGGCAGCGTGTGTTCCATTGATCTGGGTTGTCTCAACAGCATTACCAATGAAAGATGCCTAATGGAAAAATATGTTAAAGCCAGTTATAATTGCATGCGTGAGTATATCTATTATAGTTCACCAAACGAATTTTGCCACATCAAAGGTGAATTTTTATCACAAGTTTCAGCAACATCGTGTTACATATCGTTGGAATTTTAATTGTTTGTCGCAGCTGAGGTTGTAGTTAAAAATTCATTCAAACATGAGATAATAAAAAATTCCAGTTATGGTGTAACGTTTATTTTTATTTTGTAAATCTGCTTTATTTTGTGGGTGCAATCAACCAACGGGCATGATACAATTTACAATTTTTGGGGGTTTTATGACAGATAAAAGATGAAATATTTAAAATAAAGTTGAACTATGCAGTCCGCCAAAAGTTAAGCATCATCTTGATTTTGATAATATTTATTTTTTTGGACAGATAAAAAATGGTTTAGACGTTCTTTTCAAAATGATACAAGTATAACTTTTATTCTGATGAATTATGAGTACATAAACTGTCATTTAACGTTAAGATCGTTAGTATCTGGTATAAACTCCGCGCTTCCGGTATAAATGTTCAACACGCCTCCTCATTCCCCTGACCAAAAGCCGAAGCCTATACTGTGGAAACCTCTGCCATTCGGCGATAAGAGCGACCCGTAATTCATTCAGGTTTTGACATTTC
>JARWCS010348773.1:0-11170 GCA_034783895.1 Geukensia demissa | reverse complement strand
ATTTGGCGGAAAAATAATTTCCCTATACCCCCAGAAGAAATACAATAAGGGCTTTCCGTTGGAAGGAAAGCCCTTAAAAACAGAACAAAAACTAAAGGTCTTTCCACGGAAAGGTGGAAAGACCTAATTACATGTAATGTCTTATTCGATACCTGGTCCAGAGGACGACCTGTGCACGCGTGTTTCACAGGTAAAGATATAAATAGAAATTAAGGTGGACGATGGAATGAAGTATGTATTAAGACATTTAATGGGTTTACTACCATCACAGCAAATCTACAAATATTAAAAATCAAGTGAACCTTAAGGAACTTAGTCCACAAAAGAAAACTGTTCGAAATACTAGTGATTTATGACTTTTAACATTTACTGGAAATGTCTTCCCATTATTTAAGCCGTGGATATAGAAGAAGAATAATAAAAAATGTCTCATTTCTGGCAAAACATTTTGCTTTCAAGTATATTTTCAACTTTAAACTTTTCTACCCTTAGTTCATTTCAGGCAATTCGGGAACCTGGGTGGCCGAATTGTCTAGGTAGTTGATTTAAACTAACCAGTACAGATCACTGTATCATATCGCCTATAGATCTTTTTTACCATACAAAAACGGGTTGTGTTTAACTCGCATAGCACGTGGGTTTGTCAGTTAGACAACAACCATTTCTTATCGGGGGATTTTTGGGGAAAAAAATAACAGCCTAGATCACAGTATTTTTTTTTTATTTCGTGGTGCAACTGAAAAAAAATATGCTGCAACCTGCTGACTATGGGTAGTGAAACCTATAAGACAGTGAAATAGCAGGTTGAAAACATTTCTGTTCCACATGAATGGAAAAAAAATGTTTTTCTTTCCTTTTGATCAGAAAAACATTTTTTTCTCGGAAGCTGGGTCTGAAAAAAAAAATTTGATCACAATGAAAATCCTAGACCCCCACCCCCCGATAAAAACATGGTTGTTGCCTTACCAGCCCACTCCGGGTAATCCGGCTTCCTCCACCAGTATAAATTACCACCGCGATATGACTGAACTATTGTTGAAAGTGGGGTTAATTAATCCCCAAACAAACAAAATCAATGTAATTCTATAAGTTTTACCATTTACTTATTTTAAGTTCATAAATTGCAGTAAAAGAAAAAGAGACAAAATAGTTAAATTCTAATTTTCCGGTTTAATAGCCGGACATTGAAATTTATCGCCTGACACGGACATCTTTGTTCGCTTGCTTTTAAGGTAGCAACTTCCTTATATTACATAATCTGTTCAGTTTGGAAAAAACATTACCATTTAATACTATGGAAAAAACTAAAAACTGGCAACAAAAGGCGTTTTTTTATTCATAGCTAAAGAAAATTAAGGCAATGTCAAATTATCCCTTAAAACAGGAAAATGATATTTTACTAATGAGCATGAAATAATAAAAAAGAGGTAAGCTAGCTGTACAGTTATGACGAAGCAGTTGGTTCAAATGTCTGGTCCAATAATTAGTCAAGATAACGAACGCACAATGCTTTATTGTCCCTCCGAGTCTCAAAATTTCACTTTATTGAAGAAATATTTAGCCATTAAGAGGCCTCAGGTGAGCGACTTTAAAATATTTTAATATTAAGTTGACATTTATATGCATTTTTGACAACATTAATACTCTTGTAAATATTCATGCACTTTAGTGGTAGACAGTATAAAATTTTGCTTTTTGTAAGCAGAATAGTTACACTAAGTGTTAAGTTTTTTTCTTTCGTATTGTTACGGCTTTCATTAATTTTGTAATGATATACTTTTGCTTACTTGTATTCGTTTGTATCTCAAAAATGAGCGTACTCAAATAAAAATAGATTGTTAAAGATATCATCATGCATAGTATTGAGATCGATCTATAGATATATCATTTCTTGTTAATACAAGGAATCAGTCGAACCAGGAAGTAGATATCATTAGGGAAAGTTTCAAAGTTATCCGATAGACCGAGGTCAGTTCGGAAGAGTATTTGATAAGAGCTTGACCTAGTAATAACACACCATTTCCAGTATCGGAAACCAGACGACCATTACCCATATCCTAATAAAACAACCAAATACAATTAGCACTGCGACAAAAACGGAAACTGGTTTAAATCTTTTAATTCCATAAATATTTATGGTGAACAATTGATGTTTAAAATAATGTTTAAAAAAGTTCCGATATGAATTAACTATGAATCGACCATTCGGTGTATCTGCTTACTATAGAACCCCTGCTAAAGGGGCGTCCACTAGTTAAGCAGGATGTATAAAATCTCGACCAATGCTTTTCAAAAGAAGTGTCGGGGAAAATATGTACTAGGTATTTCCGTATCTCAGAGACACTGGTCATCCAAAAAAAAGTGTCTCTAGTTATTGGGGATGTATGAATTCACAATCAGTCAGGTGGGACATGTTAAAGAAGCCCCGTGTTTAGCAAATATAACGTTCTAAGCACGTTAAAGATCCCTTGCAGGTGCTCGTTTTTTAAAGTGGTGAGTGGGTGGTCAGTTGGAAGACTAAATTTTCCGACACTACTAAACCCGCATTTTTACCAGTCGCAAGTCAAAATTTCCCACTTTTAATTCCCGATTTTCGTAACCCGGGATGCATCCGTAATTTGTATGTTTTTGTAAGAGTTATCTCCCATACAGGACGGTGTCTCAATATAGCTGTAACGTGAGAAAATCTTAAATATTGCTATTTTTCGCAAAATCGATATTATTTACCAAGAGTAACCAAAAATATCATTCTGATGCGCATTTATAAAATAAACAAAAATTTTAATTAAAATTTCACAATTATAGCTATATCAATTTACCGTCCCATATGGTAGACAACTCTTACAAATCCAGAGATACGAAAAGACCGAATGTCTTCATATTGATTTATTGTTCGTTAACTTGTGCCAGCTGGACATTAAGCAGCAATCATTCAATCTAATTTTGACAGGCTTTATTTCAAAGCAGAAATAAAGCAATTTTTGCTGTTATGTTAGAAGGAGAGAGAATAAAAACCCACAAAAGCAAAATCCTTCTATTGGAAATATATCAAGATTTTCTAAACGATATCCATTAACTAAGTACTTAAAAATATTTCAAGTTATTCTTTAAAATGGCGCTTCATAACAAGACCTTTAAGTGTGCTGGCATCCGATGCGTTAATTTCTTTATCATGTCAATGATAAAGCTCTTTTACTATCTATTTATTTGTTGTGTAAACCGGAACTATAATAGCTTGTTCTTGCGTGTGCTTCTGACGGAAAGATGATTAATGTCCACCAAACTTTTTCAGAAGTGGCGAAAAACCGTATCGGTAGTGACACGTGTTTTATTCCGTCTTTCATCAGCAACATATCAATTAGTTACGACATCATGATTTGATTATTTTCAAAAATAAATTCGTTTGATATAATTGGCAATAATTGTAATGTACATAGGTAATTGATTTCATTCAGCAGCAAATGAAAGAGAGAGTAGTATAAACTGCGTAATCATATTCGATAAGATAGGTTTTAACTCTGATTAACTGCGGTGATAGGATGTTCAGTGTCTATAATTAACATGATTAAATAAATTTTATCTCCCATTAACTATAGTGATAAATATGTTAAGTGTCTTTAACTAAACTTATATTAAAGGGATTATTACAAATGTTTTTTTTTAATGGAGTGTGAATTAAATTGGATTTAGCTTTGGATGCAAGGGATTGGTTTTAAGATAATACAAATACCAAAATAGCTGCTTTTTATTATTAAAGAGGAAAAGAACAAAATTAAGGATATAAGACCTGCTAATCATGAATTACAACCTATAGAAGAGCTTCGTTTCTAGAAGTATGATGATAATTCTGAAAATATTTTATACATTGTAGAAAAAACTGGAATTTGACTGAAAATGGAAATATCAACCACAATGCCATACAGCATCACCGAACCAAATTTTACAACTATAGATCAACGAAGCCTTTTGCCAAACACAACCATTTTAGAGCCTTACAATAACAGTAATAGAAATTCAAAGATGTGTGGTAGTGTTCATGACATGAAATATAATGAAATGATTCGTCTCATTTCCCTGTATGTAATGATTATTCTTGGAACAATAGGTGGCGTTCTTGTGTTGTTGTGGATGTGGAACAACAGACGACTTAACAGACGAATGAACAGCTTGTCACGGGTCAACAGTTTTATACTTAACTTGACAATAGCCGATTTGATGGTCGTTCTGTTGGCTATTTTGCCACAGTTAGTCTGGGAATATCAGGACCAAAGAGCATGGCATGCAGGTGCCTTCATGTGTAAATTTATCAAGTTTCTTCAAAGTTTCACGATGATGGCCAGTACCAATGTTGTTGTTGTTATA
Organism: Geukensia demissa; assembly: GCA_034783895.1. Classification (NCBI taxonomy): domain Eukaryota; kingdom Metazoa; phylum Mollusca; class Bivalvia; order Mytilida; family Mytilidae; genus Geukensia; species Geukensia demissa. The sequence goes on along the minus strand of JARWCS010348773.1, from coordinate 6,808 downwards.
GCCATAGATAGACATCAAGCCATCAGGGCTCCGCTCAAGAAAACGTCTGTAAGTATAACCTTTGTGTTTTAACATTTCAAAAACACCACATAGGTTATACCTTTTGGAATGGATGAGATTGCGGTTTCGATCTCGTGTTTATTCCTTTTCAAATTTTTGCTTATGTTTTAATTGTTGTTTTGTCGCACTTCTGTCCGATGATATGTGGACGGTTGAGCCTCGACAAATCCTGCCACATACTAATGTGCCTGTCCCAAGCCAGGAGCCTGTACATCAGTGGTTGTTGTTTTTAACACGTTTATTGATATTCATTCTGCGTATTTCATAAGAATAGGTTGATTGTTGTTTTTATCAATAGTTTTACATCTTGTATATTTGGGTTCTTCTACGGGTGCTTTAACGTATGATCCCGGTCGATTGCCGTGATTATACCCGTAGAAGTTATTTATTGAATGGTTGTCACAAAAATAACCATACCACATCTTCTTTTCTATGTAAAAATATAAAGGATTCTACTAAAGGCCCCAAAAGAGGCCCGTGTGGCCGAGTGGTCTATATAGGTAGTTTTTTTAAACTTACCTTTACAGATCACTGTAGTCTATCACCTATACGGCGTGAGTTCGCGCCTGGGTTTGTACCATACAAAAACAGGTTGCGTTTAACTGGCATCGCACGTGTTAAGGTTTGTGGTAAGGTTTTGCCTAAGGTCGGTGGTTCTCTCCTGGTACTCCGGCTTTTTTAATTTTAATTTTCATCAATTATTATTTTACCAACTTATGTCATATCTAATTCCTTTTCTTTTGTTATTATCTAATTTTATAAATTATAATTTTATCAAAATATTTCTATTACTTCTGTTATAGATACATATTAATACATTTTAAATTTTCAAGAAAATAATTGTTTTATTTACAAAATGTGAAATATAATACTTTCACAACAAGAATGAAAGATTTCGAATATTCCACTTAAACATAAAAATTTTTAAAAAAGCATATATGAATTACTTATTGAAATAAGTCCTAATCGAAAGTTAAAACTTAGCTAAGGTTACGACAACATGTGTTCGGAGCACTAAAGTTATGGAAAGGCTTCAAACCGTATTGCACATTGTAGTTGTCCCTACCTCTGGATTTAACTCCCTATTTCGATTTGTTTGAATGTGAGAACTTCTTATACTATATTTGGACTCGAAATTCCTATGTTTTGGTTCTAATGCTACTGATAAGAGGTTAATCTTTGAAATGTTCATATAGTAAATCAAAATGCGCATTATGAATTCAACATTGATAATCTTGTATTTCATTTGAAAAATAACATTCTTTAGCAGAAAAAAATCCTTGAAATCAAGATGTCGTGATTTTTAAATTACCACAATTTGTTTTCATTCCACTTTTACTTTTTACACACTCCGCTTTCTCCTATCCTTTTTAAAGCTCCACGTCTACGAATAACTTATCTCCTACAGTTAATGTCTTGTTGTCGTTTTTCCTTATCAGAAATGAAATCATTGAAATCAAGGAGTAGTGATAAATTTTTAATTTACAATTTGGAAAATTTAACACTTTCACGACATTGTAAAGATTTGGAATATTCCATTTAAACATAAAAAAAATGAAAAACAACAGTATTTCTTTTTAAAAGTAAGCCAGATTGAAGCTTGTAACTCTGCGAAGGCTGTGTTATCCATATGTTTTGGGAGTCATGACCTCAAATTTGAATATTTGAATATCAATATGTAAATATTATATGAAAATGAAAAGATATGGGGTAAATATCAGAGAGACTGCACTCCAACCACAAGAAAAACAGACGGAATTAACAAATCTAGAAGTTTTCACAAAGCCTTAAAACGGGTGGAATACCACTTCTTGTGAAAAAATCGAAATCTAAATGTTAAAAAACATATAACACAAAGACAAACCTATGACCGTTATTTCTGACTTGTACAGCCACTTGAAATAGTTCAGTGGGATCCCAACCATCCCCCAACGAATAGTCCAATGGAAAAATTAAAAAAACAGTAGCAGTAACAAACGAAATATAAAAATCAAACAAAAATACTCCAATTCCGACTACAAAGTATCTAAATTACAATAAATATACTAAACAAAACTACATGCAAAAAGAAGATACCTCTCTATATAATGTTCGCATGCAACTAAAATCTCAGGGTGACATTCCTGAAGATATGACATCAAGCCTCTCAACACGATTTGAACTTATTGTTGTCAATAAACGTGAATAGGCAAGATGGATGCAATGCCAAATTTATTAATATCTGTGTAAGGAAGCGATAACTGTATTAATATCTTCACAGACAAAAGACAAGTTTTAATGTTCTGGCCACAACGTCAAACAAGTTTTGGATTAGTTTGTTTAACATAAGAGTATGATTAAATGGATCATTTTTGAAATATATAATCTTTATATGTAATGTCTCCATAGAACGCAGGATGTTATATCCCTTGCCGTATCAAAATTCCACATTTGCAGCCGTATTTTTGTATTAAATCTTTGTAATGGTTATAAAATTTTGTAAAAGTTTTACACCTAGAAATTGAAAGTAAGGGTGGGTTAAGAACAAACTTTACTATAGAGAGATAACTTTGATTTTCTTATCGTAAACTTTCCGTTCATGTCTTGCAACATTCCTGCGTTCGGAGTGTATATTCCTTAGTTGATACGTTACTCCAGTGCATGTACTTTCTATCAAGATTTATTAAAAGAGTGTTGCTGCTGAAAAGAAAGCTACTGAGCCAAGGGTTTCTCAGGGAAGATTAGAGTCATCACTCCGGATATTTTCGGTCGCCATCATGGTTTGGTTGACCGTTACAAAATATTCATTCAAAAATGACAATGGATATCTTCCCGCTGTCGTTTTTTAAGTATCACTTAGAAACATTCTAATTGCAAAAATTGCGATAACATCACAGCAAAAGATGTTGCCTATAATTAATGATTGACAGAAAATAAGCTTGTGCAAGTAAGGAACAAGACATTAGCAAAGTGTATTATTGGATTATTATTATTAAAAGATAATAAAAATTATGTTTGGTACTTTCTTTCATGTTTTGATGTTCGTTTGTGGGTTGCAAAGGAACTTAAGTTAACAGCACAACCACTCGAGTAACTATGTGATCAAATGCTTTACTGCATTTACTATAACATCTTGATATAGACATTAAAAGATGTAGAATTCAATTAATATTATCAATAAAGAGAAGATTTTGTCGTACCAGAAATACATTATCAACCACTTTATTGATATCAGTACATGATCTTTACCGGTATCTTCTAATTAAGAAGAATTTTGCTAACAGAATATTTCATTATGTACTTTTCAGACTCGTTTTAAATGAATTTTAATGGAATATATATGGACGCCACATTTACCTAGTCTCGGCAATCCTATTTGCATCTTGTTGCTGAAAATGAAATTGTGGGTTCACGATGATGTTACGAATAAAATAATATGGCGATTCAGTCAAAATCTATACAAAGAAATTCGGTTTATTTTTTAAAAAAAAAAGACATACAACTACTTGAATAGAATGAAAATATTTGGACCTCTGGTTAATAAAAAAGAGAATTTTGGTGAAAACAAGGTATAATTAAGGAGAAATTGCTATTATCAGTAAGTTTTGTATCTCTAATTCAATAATGTAGCGTCTTTTTAGTTTTAGTTAAAAGTATTGTCTGAAAACCACACTTGAATAGTTTAGTTTACCACTAAACTACACGTGGCGTGTATAATTGTTGCATGGGGGAGGGGGTCATATGAACTTTTTCTTAAAAAAAAAGGTCGAGATTCGTGAAATTACAGACAATACAACTCCGCCAAGCGTTATTTAGATTTCTGTTTATGTTTGCGTTGTCAAAATGTTTAGCTATATCTTGGTTTTCCAAACCTTTGGTACCGAGAGTATTCTTTTACCATTAATCAGACGTAAATCAAAGCGTGTTTTAAAGAACAAGGTACAATTAGGCTATGTTTTGCCCCGAAATTTCCTGCAATTTCTCCGAAATTATCTTTTTCTGCCTTATTACACAATACAACTGTAGCACTCAACGCCTTAAAATCGAGAAATTGACCATAGTTTGCTTGCTACGGGCAAATATAGAGAACATTCCAGATAATTCACCATTTTTTATGTATTTTTATACAATGTCAAAATATAAAATATATCAAACATGAAGGTTTGTCTCGCGTACACGCTGAAATTTAGTTATCTGTTGAGTTGAGTACCGGTATCATAAAGTTATATCTATAACGACGTTTTGTATTGTAATATTCCACAAAATAATTGATGAATAATGATATTAAAAACGTCCTTCAAAGTAATAGCACTAAAATGAATTTATAAAAAGGAATGAAAATGATAGTCTCGTTAACATAATCATTTTAACTCTCTCATATCCCAGATGTTTGCAAAACAAATATAGTGTTTAATTTATTGCCAAACATATGTAAACATCAAACAATCATAAGCTGAAACATTGAAATATTTTTGCTAATAATGAAGGTGTGTCTTTTCTATAATTATACAGAATTATGATGGCCACCTACTTCGAATATCAGTAAAGGAACACTATATATCAAAAGGTTTACCGTCACGATGTTTGATTATAATCCAAAGAATAGGAATATTTTAGAATTTCTAGTCATCATGGAACAAATGAAAAATACAGTACATGTTTTGTCAAACGCAGAGAAAATTTGTCCCGGATAAACAGGAAGTAGACATATGACGGACATTACAAAGGAAGACACAAACGATACAACTCACCCTGATAATGCTTCAAACCAAATATCAAATCTATCGTACATACACAAGTCTCGAAATCGTCGACAATAAATAACGGACGTACGGGCGGACGTACGAACGAACGAAGGTGAACTTACTAAATGCTACCGTCAATTTAAGGAGGGTGCACACAAATCTGTGTTTGGGTAATTTAGTTTGAATAATTGACGTTAGCTGGTTAAGGTCAAATAGAAGTAAATAAGCACCATCTTGCAAAATGAGCCCGAAATTCCATTGTTGACGTTGATGTTTCCGCGACGTCCCTTGGTGATAGTCGGACGAACTTGTTTGTCAAAAACTTACATACCCAAATGAAATTTTTATTTTCAGGAAGATTATTTGGTAAGCTTTTATATATATTATTTGCAAACAAAGATACTAACTAATAAATCTTTTGAATATAAATTCTACATTTCCTTTGATTTACAGTATACATAATATCTTTGCTCAAAATCTGCTAAATATAAAACCTCAGATGTGGTATGACAGCAAGCTTTTAAAAGCGCTTTCAAATGTATATTTCTATTCAAAACGTCTTTATTGCAACGTTGCAGTATCTTCCTACTGTCGGCGCGGGTCGGTTCAGAAAACGGAAAATCATGTCTTTAATTCATAAATGGAAATGCAGTCGATTTTCAAGCATTTCATCTATTTGATTTCGTCTAGTCGTACATTAAAACCCAGCGTAGATTGCAAATACATTGGTTTCCATGAGCGGACATCGGTTGTTTACTTTTGATTGGGAAAACCCCATACAAATTTCCATCTTCTATTTTTAGCGCGAAAACGAAGTGTTTTGGAACATTCCATTCGAAAGGGATGTTTATTTTCTGTCGTTTCACTTTTATAAGAATGGGCCTCAGAATGATCAAAACTTTCGGAAAGGCGCAAAACACAGGCTTAACATCTGTGATTATTTTTATTACCATTGTATTAGTTTGAATTGTCTTCTGTTGGAAGCTGCTCTGTCAAATCGAATTTTACCTGCTCATGAACGTGGAATCGTCCGTATCCGGGCTTGTAATCGTCTTCTAGTGTAAACAATGGCGAAAGTCACAATGGAAATTTGCAATGTAGCAAACATGTTTGGTTCTACTATATGATATTGTGAGATGAAATAAAGCCAGCGAGGACATTTTATATTACGACTAAAAATGATTAAACGAAAAAGCTATCTAAAAGACGGTATGCTTCTGGGTTTGCGACTAATTTTCTTTATTTTCCGTTTTCTGAACCGACCCGCGCTGACAGTAGGTACAATACAAACAGAGTTTTAATGAAAAACATCAACGCTGGTGAAATTTCTTTGACTTTTCTCCAGCAATCTGCAAGGTCAGGCTAGAGTGTTTTTCAAATAAAACTATATGTATATATACATGTACATGTAATAAAAAAGATCCAAAACTGGTGAAATTTCTCCAACTTTCTCTGAATTTCATCAGCATTCTTCAAGGTCAGACCTGAGTGTTTTTCATACAAAAGTCTCTGTATATACTGAATGCTAAGTTTTGAAATTGGACAATAATGTTTAAATTATATAATAATATATTTAGATAAAAGAACTAATTCATACGGTTGATAATAAAAAGTGAGTAAATGGTCAAATTTATTGACAATAAGAGATTTGATATTATACATATAAAAATATTGCATTTGTTTCTGAGAAAATTTTTTTTTAATAAAGTTTGTATTATGAAATATTTGTTCAGAAGTACATGTATATTGTGGTTATATTAATATCTGAATTTTGAATATTGTGTACTTGAAGTGGCTGTCTGCCTGAGTGCCAACATTTTATAAGATCAAAGAATACTGTAGGTACTCATTAGTTGGGATTAAGGGGCCTCATGTGGGGTACTTAATTACCTGTAAGGATAAAATAGTGTAATATTGTCTGTGTAGGTAAAATGGTCATATGAACTAATTAATTTAAAAGATTCTCATTTCAGTCCTTTAAATTATAATTACTTTATAAATAACTTTCTTGAAAAGATTTGAAA
>JARWCS010348752.1:0-11171 GCA_034783895.1 Geukensia demissa | reverse complement strand
TTTTGGGCCTCTTGTTTGCATTTGGAACAATTTCAAAATTCCGAAACTTTCATGCGCATCTACAAGCTATATGCAACTATTCTATAATAAAATTAAAAGCCTGCCTTCAAAAATGTAGGAGGAGTTCACGTCACAAGAATGTGTGACGGACGAACAAACGGATGAACGGACGACAGGGGTAAATTAATATGCCCCCCTTTGAAAAAAATAATTTGGATGACAAAATTTCTTGTTTAAACTCTGTGAATAGGGAGACAAATCTCAAGTAACATAAATATAAGGTACTACTAGTCTTAAGAATAAACTTAACAAGATATCGCGCGAAAGGACCCTTTCAACAGAAGTAAATTAAAGCTGAGAAATCAAGTGTTCGGTATACAAAGTTTTATCCCTATACTCACGTTAAGAACAACAAATAACATTTTCATATGATTTTATATTTCAAATATACTCCAATGCTGATAATATGAATGTTCAGATAAAACACCTTAAAGGAGGGGGCCCGGGCCCCTATTGTAAATGCAAAAATGATTTAAGGACTTGTTTTGAATGCAGGTGAGAATGTATTGGCAGACCTTCCTTTCCAAAAGTCAGATCCACTTATGTACGAGTATGTGTTGGCAAATGCCCCCCCCTCTTTTCCAAAAGTCTGGATCCGCCACTACACAGGAAAATTTCTTCTGCAAAAAATTGTATCCTTTTATTTATTTTCGGGTACTGGAATATATATTGAAAAGATACAGTTTACATCTTTTCAACATTGTGATTTGTAAAATTCCCTGTTGTTATTTTTCATATTTGTAATATCTGCGTTCATTACTTCATGAATTGTATACATGTGTATTTCATTCGGTCCATGAATATAAAGAAAAATTGATAAAATTTTACTCATCTTCCTATTTTTGAAGCATCTGACCCCACTCCTGTTTTGTAAAGGAGTTCGTGGATTCGTTGTTTCAAAGGACGAGGGTCGTTAAGGCCCATTTTTGGCCCAAGAATTTGCTAAAAAATGAAAATTGGCTAATGTCTATAATTTTATTTTTTTTTGTATTGAATAATGTCTATAAAAAGAAAATCCAACAGAATTTTTAGTATAATTGGTTCTACAACGGACACATGCCTCAAGTTGCTTAAAATATAAAATACTAAGAAATTACTTAATTTATTACATTATTGGTACATTTTTGTCGATTTTAACATAGATCGCACAAAAACATCACAACCAAACTTTGCACAATTAAAGATCTATCAAGTACAAATATTTAGTTAAAATATCTTCATGATGTTTTTGTGCGATCATATCTATTTTGAATAAAAGACCTTCAAAAATTTAGTATTTTTACCGAAAATGTTAAATTCGTGTCAAATTAGTCAAATATACCCTTTCATTTTGTAGAAATGACGAAAAGTATACAAGAAATAGTAATGAATTACTAAAAGACGATTATTTTCACAACAACTTATTATTGTGTCACAAAATCTCAAATTTGGGCCAAATATGGGGCTTAACGTACCTACTCCTTTTGTGAAAACAGGCTTTAAAACCAAAGTGCAGGAAGAAACATTTTTTTCAATAGTTCAGGTTAAGCAAAATTGACGAAAACAAAAATAATATTTTCAATGAACAAAAGTTCGGTTCTTTTTGACAATGGCTTAATTTGATGTGACCATACATGTACCTAACTGAAATCAAATTTGAGTTTATTTTAAGGCAAGTATTACATAGCGATGGTGTGTATGTTGAATCAGCATCCAGGATACCAGAATTACCTTTACAGCTGACAAATAAGCAGCACGAACCGTTATTTCGCCGTGAGTTTATTGAAAAATTTATATTCTAAACGGCCTAAACTTGAGAAGTCCAATACCTTACCTAGTGGGCAACCACTTAGTGAAATGGGCAAAGCTGAATTCACCATCAAATTAGGCAATCTCACTCTTACAAATGAGTTGGTGGTAGCAGGAATAGAGAATGAAGGCTTTTCGGGTCTAGACATTTGATGAAAAGTGAAGCTAGCCCTGCAGTTATCAAACTTTCAGAGGGAGTAAAATGACCAATGCAGAAATTATACATTGCTAACAGATTTGGAAATGGATTCCATAAGGAAAGTGAGAGTTGCTGATAATTTTGTTGTCCCTCCATGTAGCGAGATGATTGTTGATGTTTATGTTGACCACAACCCGTGTGATGAAACCCGGCGTTCTCAGTATTTAATAGAACCAAATGGTGCTTTTGTAGAAAAAATATCCTCTTGCCGTAGCATCCTGTTTTGTATATATAAGTACAGAGTTGACCAGTTTATACAGTAAGTAATAATCAACCAGGACACAATGGTTGGCAAAGCTGAAAGAGTATAATGTCCTGAAATCCCCCCTTTTCCAGTAGAAGACAGCAACTAACTTCTACATTTTGACGGTGTTAAAAGAATTAAGCTTTCAGAACCTGACCAACTCACTTGGCTCACTATTGTTCGGATAATAAGAAATTTATCCAAACAGGCACCTCAGATGGTTGTTCCACCCCGTCTGACAGAGTTATACAATAATGCAACAGAAAGCCGTAAAATTCAGGAAACGAAGACTATTGCATCCCTTCTTAATAAATATACAGATACCTTTTCCAAAGATGATGCTGACCTGGGACAAACTAATTTGGAGCACTATATAGACACAACAGATCCCAAGTCAATAAAACAACCTCCACGCTATTGCTGATGAGGACAGAAAAAAATATAAATAATAAATAAACTTGACGAAAAGTGCAATCTTAAATACCCTTTGTAGATAACAAAAAGATTTGTTAGATCAAAACGCGTTGATATTTTCTTATAACACATACTGAAGGAAATTTGACCCGTTTCGAAGTGGACAAAAGACAAAATACGGTCTTCCTCTGGTCCATTTGATAAGCTCAAAATGCCTAAAATCTTATGGTTTTCTATTACTTATGATTAATTTGCGCACTTCCTTGCGGGCGGGACACAATTTTGGAAGAGGACCATCCAAGGTCAATCCACCAAAGTTTGGTAAAAATGGCCGAGTAGTTTCAGAGAAGATGTTTTTGTAATTGTGGACGGACGACGGAGGATCGGATTTAAATGAGATGCTCAAAATTACCCATAACGACATTGTAATTGTTTGTGTCATTCAATCATTTGTAAGTAAGAAATTAAATTCGCATTATTATAAAGGCATATTAGAAGATAATTGTACATCACATACAACTTTTGGCAAATACTGCTGTTTTGACGTTTTCATCATCATTAATGGCGTTCCTATTTGTTCCGTTGTTGTTGACATGAAGTTTATGCAAAAAAACATACTATACGAAAGATTTGTGTAGGTGTCCAAGTACAGTATTCCATAAAAGCACCCAATGCTTTATTATCCAGACAATGCCGATACGATTGAAAAAGGCAAAAGTAAAAATATTTAAATTTCTGTAAATCATTCAGCGTTAAAGAAACTAATAAAATGTTCAGTAAATCATTCCTTGTCTTGATTCTGACAGTTTTGGTAGTAATCAATACTGTATTCGATTAAGTATCCAAACTTAAGTTATGTTCCTACATTCTACGATTATTTACATACGGGAAATATCTTAGAAATTCGAATAACCTCAAAGCCGAATACTTGATATTCTGCCCCCTCAAAAACTAGGTAAGTTTTTCTATGAAAGGTTCAAACTGTACAGCAATAATGTCTAAATACATAAAATGAATCGAAGGATTGATTATCTAGAGAATGCAGTTATTGAAATAATTAAGCAAAATACAGTCTCAAACTGCATAAATACAATGATACAATTCTCAATTTCAGCAGAAATAAAAACCCACTCCTGCGTCCAAATATTACACTAGATACCTCCGTATTCAACTTCGAATGCACTTATTTATACAAATTCGCTCCCGCCTGGTAAGGCCGTTTGGATTCTCCTTTTGAAGGTAGAACCGTTTTAAAGGTGGCATCCGTTTGATAAAGGGGATTTAAAACTAATCGACTGTTGCAAGGCTCAATTTTCCGACACTACATGTACCTTATCCTCATTTTATCCAGTGCATGGCAGTCGAAATTCCCCATCATAATGTCACCGGTTCAAAGTCTATATATTGATTTATAACATTTGTTCAACTTGATACCGTCCTGAATATGACTGAAATATTGCCCGTTGGACGTAAAACATGCTAATACGAAATACCCCTTAAATCCATATCTAAAGTCCATGTGAATGCATACTGTAGCATTGTTTGTCCAACTGTCAATGATTTATTTCATTAAACTTCAAAAAATGATTGATTGACTGTTACGTCCAGCGCCAAATATTTCATGCATACTATTCTGGATGAGAACAAATTATCAAATAATAAATCATAAATGGGGTTGACTTGGGATCAGAGTTAGGGAATTTTATAGCCACAGGAAGCCAAACTGAGACTGTTTGGGTAGGAGCAGTAAACTTGCCTAAGCAACTGACCTCCAACGGCCACTCATTACGAGCTGTTGCAAAGGGGGTCTTTAACGTACTGAAAAGGTGGCATTCTTCCAACAAGGGACCGACTGTTTTACATCATCTCTGGAAGACGGACGCCCCTTTAGGAGGAGTTATATCCGTGGCAGAGAAACCGAGTACCCGGCTACTCTCAGACACAAAATTATGTCATGTTTAATATGTTATGTCATCTAATAGCAGATTAACAGTTCAATTCAAAGGAGTTTTGTCACAACTTGGAAATCCAACACAAAATTATATCATGTTTAATATTCTTATTTTGTTGCATCTCGTCATACTGTTTTGGCAGGGGTTGAGAAATAGGCCGTTCGGATTGTCCACCTGCAGGTTAAACCTGAAGAAGTGGTGTCCGTTATTTGGCCGGAAGTATAAATACTCGACCAACAAGAGGGTAGCTGGGGTTTTATAAATAAGATACTCGGTTTCTCCACAAGAGGTAGAACGGCGTCTATGTGGTTTGGCGGAATGTATAAATTCTCAACCCGTCTCGGACGAGGACATTACCGCCGCGCCCGTGTTGTGTGAATGTGACGATCTCAGCACGTTTAAGATCCCTTTACAACAGCTCTTAATAGGTTGTTCTTTGATGGCCAGTTGCTCAGACTAATTTCCCAGCCCCTAGGCAAACAGCCCCAATTTGGCATCATGTGGAACTCCACGACCAAACCCCCAGTCCACTCTTTTTATGATTTATTGTTTGATAACTTTTTCTCGATCTGAATATTCATGACGTATTTGTCGCAGGACGTTAAGAATCGATCAGCCGTTTTTTCTTTTGCTGAAGATTACCTTTCCATGTAAAATATGGCATATTGATAACATTGATTCCAAAAGCATGTCATCATATTTAGTCAAATCTAAAAAGAACCCTTTTTCTGCCATAAACTTTGTAAAATTTAAAACATTATCGTTTGGCTATCTGTTTCAATTTGTTTGGATTTAAGTACTCCTACTTTTTTGGATCTCGCTTCCAAGTTTTGGTTCAATTGCTGCTGATGAGAGGATACTCCTTGAAATAAATATACAGCAAAACACTATTCACAATAGTAACACAACATTGGTTATCATGTATTTTAAAACCAATGAGTCGATGGAACTGTTAGTGGGTCAGATCTAGATGTCCTCGAGTGTATTCACCAGCCCAGTTGTCAGACTTTTCTGACAGGAAATTTATCACCTATCGTTTTACATAAATTTAAAATTCTAAACCTCTGCAAAAAAAATGAAGGGTCAATATCTTGTAATGCACATGGTAGATCTCCTTCCGTTGAATTTGGCTTTTACTTCTTTTTCTTTGAAATATTATTTCTACTAGTTTTTAGATTTCGACTTAACTATGTTTTGGTTCTATGTTGATAAAAGGTTACTCCTCCACAATACGAAATTCGCAATATTGATACAATATCCGTAATCATGTATTTGAAATGGAGTAACTTTGGAATTATTTATCCTAGGCTTCTCCTAAAACACAAGAAAAAAAGAAAGATACGATCACTTTTCGTTTTTACTGATCAAATGGAAACAAATGAATATTAAATACACATCTTACAGATGCAAATTTTTTGTTTGACTCTATTTCCATTACATAGGGCAACTGTGGCATCGGCATAAAAAATATAGACTTTCACTTGGTATTGTAGAATCAATTAATTTATTGACTCTTGACTCCCCCTCCAAATTCCCGATCTGAAAAAAGACAAAAACTCTCATTTTTCCTACCACAAAACCATTCAATTTTGTCTTAGATCGAATTTATTTTTTAACAGTTGAAATATCAAGTTTACAATGGCCATAAGTCCATGAACTCGGAAAACATAGGTTTTACAACTTTGGCCACTGTTGATTTGACTTCCGTCCTGGAAATTAAAAAATACGTCTTTCCCTAATCTTGTAACACAATTCTTTCAAGGGTAGCAAAGATCGGATTTATTGCTTTGGAAGCTATCGCTCAGTAACTAAGGTCAGTCTTAATCAAATTTAAGTTTATCTACATCAACTTGTCCGGTGATTCGCAATTAATTAGTTTAATTCCCATTCCAAACGATATAAACCGATAAGGTTTGGTGTAAATTAAATTTATTGTTCAAAAATGATCAGAAAATACTTAGCTTGTGTTGACCATAAACAAAGAAATGGACGAATTTACGGACAGACAAGGTAAACACTGTACGCTCCAGAATAATAAAATATCCGGGAGAATAAATTTTATGTAATAAATGAAAAAAAGGTTTTTGATCTACAGTACATATTTATTCTAATACAACAACATCACAACCAAGCTCAATGGTGCTCTAAAAGTTCGCATTCTGACATCTCACAACACAATAAAGTACCACGAGACTACAGATAACTTCTGTTGAGCTGTGAGAAACGTTAAATATGGATTTCTGGTAGCCTGTAATTAACAGTCAAGTAGATGCCTGTTTAGAGTAAGATAAACTGCTTTCCAGTTGATTAATGTAAATTGTACTCGCTGGATTCTTGCAGATTTGTTAAATCATTCCATTTGCTTTTTGTTATTAATTGGTCACATATATCAGTTGAATTTTGCTTGAAATATACATTTAGGGAGCAATAAAGACCAAAACATCAAACCATTTAGATGCAAATTAGTAAAAGCAATACAATTATATTTACTTTATAGGAAGAAAATCGATTTCGTAAATATAAAATATTCTATAAACCATCAATCAACAGTATTCTAAATATTTCTAGTGTTCTATAGTTAAACACAGAAAAGAAACATTTTTACATTCCTTTATGAAGTCGATGGGGGCGAAGGTTGGTGAAATTGTCGATTGAAATGAGTAAGTTTAGGTATTATAATTAAACAAATACATCACTAAGAGACATAATTTTTGCAGTGCAGTGCTAACACTTTAGACTATTTTGTTGATTACAGCTGTGTTGAGCCAATTTATGATTTGTCATCCGGAATAGCTTTCCGATTTCAGTACCTGCGATTTACGTGTAACATTGCTTTAATTTAACTTACCTTTGGAAGGGTTGTAACTTATGCAATACAACTAAGTTTAACTTTTATGTCTTATGCATCAGTCCAAAGTTAGGGGTCGTGGATATAATCGTTTTGCATGGGATGTATTGCCAATGAACGGGAAGTAGACTATTGGAAAGTTGGGGTCATCACTTTTGTCATAGTTTTGAGTGAAGCTCTTTTGTCTAATTCGAGACAAAGATCAAGGTATGAGGCAGAGTTGGGAATGTCAGATGTGTCTTTAGTTTCAAGCTCATTTTAGTTCTCTTCAGTATTGATGATCTGAAATCTAACCTCCCGACTGCTCCTTCTCGTCGTACCTCTTCAAAACTACAGTGCCGCTGGGCAGATTATTACTGGTGACCTCAATTTTTTTCAATTGAAAACTGCGAGAGTTGCTATCAAAAGGTCCTCAATACGGAGTGCCAAATCCAATTAACGGGAAATAAAACTTTAAGATGTTGATAGGCTCAATGGCGGACTATGCTAGCAATGGGCGAAGCAAGAAAATGTAGAGGTTGACACCCTTTATGAATGGGTCAAGATGGTCAGATCATATATTCAGATCCGGATAAAATAATTCCATGGTCGATGAGCACTATATACGCTCCACCAGTTTTCAAGGACCCTGCTGTCATGAGAGTCTTGTCCATCATCAATGAAAAATTTGTTGTTCCTTCTGTCGATAAATCCTCAAACATTGTATTATTTTGTAAAAAATAACACTACTTTGATTGCCTGATAAAAGAGCTTAGCATCAACGATACATCTGGTAACCCAACATATACACCTACTACACTTTTTAAAGAAGAGAGCCTTGGTTCTGTCTTCGTTTTGTATTGTCACCAAATCGGATCGTGCTTCTTTATTCCGGATACCAAAACTTCACAAGTGTCCTTATAAAGAAAAATATAAAGCGGGTTCATCTAGGTGCTCCACCATGTCCTTTCTAAATAACTTACAACCATATACTGTCAACAGTAAACGAAAAAACCTTTAAAGTACTGTGATCGAGAGCGTACTCCACAAGTGGTGTTTATCAAATGTGGATATTCTGGGCATCGGAGCGGTCTCCAGGACTCGACCCACAGAAGTGACCCAGCGCGAACCCCAGGTGGCGGATAGCGGAAGCCCTCTCGTTGGGGGGCTGCCATGTTATAATACGGAAAGCCTGATCGTGGACCATAGTGGGTGACGTGTGTGGAGAATGCCACACTCCATCCCTTTTGTAGCTTTCGAAAAAGAGAAGGTTAATGCCGCTACAAAAGGCTAAATTTCCCGTCCCTACCAATCACTCCCTTTTTCCAGTGGCAGCCAAAACCGTTGCCCTGTTGTGTTCCATCCCACCCCGTTTTCGATATTGATTATTGTTGAACTTGTTCACGTCCTGAATATGCATGAAATATTTGCCACTGTACGTTAAGCAACCAACAATCAATCAATCAAATGTGGATATTAAAAAACTCAAAAGATCTGCTACAATACCTTAAATCCGATTCTTTAAAATTTGTGCAAGTATTCAAACGATTGACTTTTCCACTGCACTTCAGCCTTTATATCATGATTCCACAACTTTCACAACATAAAGACCGTCCTAAAAAATGATACATCCGTGTTTTGTTAAACAAAATGGAAATACATGATATAAATATTTGGTTTTAGGTAAAAAGATGTTTTACTTTGTTACAGAGCACACTGCTTGTTTTAATAAATACAGTGAAGATGGTATTTTAAAAATGCTGGATTTTGTGATTGACAAGACTTTTGTTGAATAAGGCGCCCCTTCTAGCCGACTTTTTTGTACTCGTATGAAGCAGAACTCATTCAAGGAATCCTGCGAAATAACAAATAGAAATTGGCTAGATCGTTTAATTTTAATTTTTGCTGTATCAATGATGTTTTGTCTTTGAATAATCCTACGTACGTTCAGTGAGCATCTCGATCAAATATATCCCAGCGAATTAGAAAGTAGAGAGACCATAAATTAAAAAAAAACCTGATTCATATCTAGATGTATTCCTCGAAATTGACCAA
Source organism: Geukensia demissa (assembly GCA_034783895.1). NCBI lineage: Eukaryota > Metazoa > Mollusca > Bivalvia > Mytilida > Mytilidae > Geukensia > Geukensia demissa. Next base: position 1,632 of record JARWCS010348752.1, on the reverse strand, counting down.
GAAGGAAAACTATGATTTTCTATGATTTACACCATCCACCCGGTATCTATTATTTGGATGAAATTACGTAGAAGCTCAAACAACAAACTGGATCCAACGTCGCCCAGTATAAAAATGTCTGAACTTGGCATAACTCTGAACACAGTGGCGTTATGTAAGTCAGGTGTTCCTAAAATCATTCTGAAGGACATCATGAATGAGGACTGCACTTTTGATCTCTCGCATGTGTACTTTACACTGGCCTTCAACTTTCCTAATGTGAACTCCTCATATTTGTGTGGCAATATTCCTGCTTCCTGCTTCCCCTACGGGGTTTTTGTGTCGCAGTTGATTCGATACTCTCATGCCTGTTCCAAGGATAAGGATTTTCTGAAGAGAGCATTGCTGTTGTTACATAAATTACTACAAAAAGGATATATCCAATCAAGGTTAAACCGTCCCTCCTTAAATTCTATGGTTGCCATCATGAATTGGTTAATCCATATGGTATCAGTGTATCTCAGCTGGTTATAAACATTTTATCGGTAATTCAACAATGAGTTGACCTCTTCTCGGGTTGACGTTTACCCGGATAAGAGTTAAAAGATTATAAGACGGGTGTTGCGCGCAGGACAAGGGATGCCTAGCCATCCGAAGCACCTGATTTCTCTCCTTATATGCATAAGAGTTCGTGGTGTCCTTTCCCGATTAGACACAATTTGCCGCTATCACTAATTAGACATCATGATGTGACCCTGTGGACTTCACGACGGGTTGCGCGCGCAAGACAGGGGATGCTTACCTTTCCGGATTACCTAATGCCACTCATGTTCTCCAAAGGAGCTCCTGGTTTCCAAGTTCTTTTTGTTTTCGTTTTATCTTTTAGTTTGTTTCAAATTTTCCTGTCTATTTGACTAGTCACTTCTGATCTCTCACATGGGCATTCTACACTGGACTGGTAGAAGAGGTGTAGTTATTCGCCGAATCGATCATTGTTCAATGAGAGAACACTATCTTATAATGGAAGCGAAGGTTTGGGCGAACTTTCTTTTTTCTGTGCTCTTTAAGAGCTTTAAGTCTGTCTTAAACGATTGAAGAAATAGATCGGCGATAAGAGGAGCGCAATTAGGGCCTATTGAAATACCGAACGTCTGCTGGAAAAATCGTCCACCAAACTGAAAACTATGTTTTCATTTAGGATATCTAACCGTTTTGTAATATCATCCTCTGTATTTTCGGTTTTTTTTATTTGTGTTGCGTTAAACAAAGTATTTTTTCTTCCAACGACATCGTTGTATTTATATCGTCATTCAGGGTAGAACAGTATGTCTCCCAGTGTGCCAAATATGGGATTCCTATGTTAAAGGACAAAAGACAATGTTTCGTGTAAATTCATACCCAAGTATGAACTTTACATTTTACCGCATGGTCAAAAAAGGTTTTTAGACACGACTTCGTGTCTAAACCACACTTTCTTGTTCTTTGAAATACGCATCCTTACAAGGCTAAAATTTCCGACTCTATCCCTCTCGCATTTTTCCAATGGCAATCAAATTTCCCCGCCATTAATGAGTTACAATGGATAAGTGTGGGTTCGTTGAAAATAATCCACGAGCCCGAAGGTCGAGTGGATTAATTCAACGAACTCACACT
>JARWCS010348741.1:0-11171 GCA_034783895.1 Geukensia demissa | reverse complement strand
TTTCATCATCAAAAATTTTGATCACTGAGATGCATAAATTTTAATATAAAATATTACTTGATTAAAACGTTTAGATGGTCTTACAGAGTTATTTCCCTTAGGTATATGGTACCCCCTTAAATGACGTGAATGAAATGGTTTACTTCTGATGGACTTTTTAGCAACTACTGTACATATAGAGACTTGTAACTTGCTGTCAGTTGATAATCTCTTTCTTTAACAGGCTTGGTTTAAACTAAAAACTGTATTGTCCGACAGTATTGTAACTAATTCGTGTTAATGATTTTTCCCATTTGTCTGACCCTACGGTTTTCACTCGCTTCCTTAGGTAAGCATGTTAGGTAAGTTGAAAGGTGTAAAGAATTTCATTTCTTTCACCGACCTGTGTCTTAGTCAAGTGTGTCATTTTATTCACAGGTTTTCTATATTAAATGAAGCACCAGACCCATTATTCAATGGAGCGATTCAGAAATTAAACTTCCGTCCTCGAAAAACACATTGCGCATGACGTCTTGCAATTCAACCAGAAAAATGACATTCCGATTATTCCGTTACCTTTCTGAAATGGTCCATTGGTACGAGAGGAAGCAAGAAAAAAAAACTCAAGGGTCAATCAAGAAAGGACACGTTAACAGACATGGCAAATCTGACAACAGCACATATAGTATTGCTACTATATGTAAATCTGAAATTTTATATTCCATTGCATCTTGTGTTCTTGTTGTTATATTTGACGGTTTATTACAGATTCTTTGAAAATTCTTTTGTTGAAATCCTTAATTCTGCAGTCATTAATTACATCGTGAGCTAGCCTTCAGTGTTATGTGTAGAGGTATCTTTTGTTAAGGATGTTCACTGCTCATGTTCAGCCATTTTGGTCAGATTTTCGAACTTCTCTGGTTTATCCATTTCATAGCATTGATATTATTTGCCCATTGACCCCAATTTTATTTTCATACTTTCATTTACGTACTTAAAATTTTTTTTGGAAATTCTTGTTATTTCTTCTTGGGTTAAAATAGAAAGAACTTACTAAGACACAACCTATGGAAAATGAAAAAAAAAATCTTTTCCCCAAAATTTCAAATGCTTATATTTTGAAAACGAACACACTGACCCATCAAATATGTCTCCTTTTTTGTTCATTTGTGGAAGATCTAAATAGCAATTATTAGCTTTTTAAATCCTTGTTATTTTTACTATTAGCAGCGAACATCCTTAATGTGTATGTAAAGTTATTATGCTCTATTGATGTTTGTAACAAAATTCACTTGTTTTCTAACATGATTTTGACATGTTGCTTTACTCTTGCATAAGGGCAAAAAGACAAGGGGTTTAGAACCAAGAAAGCTATTTTAATTGTCTCAAGTCGGGAGTCCTGCTAATCAAATCAATGTGTTCATATCGCGTGTCGTTATTATGTGTTTCAAATTTGCTTAGTCCGTCATAGTGGTTAAGATTTTTTATTATAAGGACGCACTGATAATTTTGATTATTGTCTTGTTAGATGTTTTTCTCATTGTCAATAAAATGAAAGGTATTTTTTCTGTAGCGTCCTACGACGTATGTGGAGATTACCACGCTCCATGCACGGAGAAGATCCCTTTTGTAGATTTCGAAAAAGAGACGGCTAATGCCGCTAAAATAAAACTCATTATCTCGTTCCTAACCATCCCTTTCATTTTTCATTTTCCCCTCTTTTGAATATGCATGAAATATTTACAACTGATCATTAAACACCTAACAATCAATCAATCCGTGAGTGTTTTCTTAGTGCATTCATCAATGATGTGGTAATCATATTATTTTGCATTGTCGTTTAGTGACTAAGATTGCAGGATTGGGTATTTTCAGGAATAAAGTTTGCAAGCCTTACGTTGCAAATTAAGAAAACCCTTGTTACATGTAAGATATTAGATTTGCAAAATCATGTCAATGTTTCCGCTTTGCTCCATTCCATGCTGCCCTTCGGCCCTATGTCGAAATTAGAGACTACTTCGTGTAAAGACTATATTTGCAATCTTTGTCATCTGTTCTGTTACATAGTGTGGTTACATTTATATTAGAATTTGTTAATTTTACAGATTGATGGAATCATTAAATCAAGCACAAAATAATTTACAGTCTATGATGTCAACAGTAGATAGTCTTGATAGTTTGTTATCTACACATCAGTAAGTAGTACTTTATTAAGTTCTTATAAATGTCTTTCAGAAATCAAAATATTTTTCGTGATTTTTATTATTGTTATATCAATAAATGATTACACAATATTTTTGCAGGTGGACTGTACCACCAGAGGTTAGCATGAGGTGGAGTCCGAGTTTTAATCTATTTTTTTGTTGCCATGTTGCCCATTTGTGTGTTTCTGGTTTGTCTTGTCTTTGTACACTATGCTCCTAGTTGCAAGAAGTAAGCTTTCATCAGCAGCATTTGAACCAAAACTATGCTTTCCCGGCTTACTTTTAGCAAGTATTCTTGGTGGATTTTGTTTTTCTGTTTCGTGTGGTTTTAGTATATTTTAACATTGTTTTGCTTTTCCGTTAGGTTTAAATAATGGTTTTGTCCCTATCAAAACTTATTTTGAATCTAGTTTGCAGATATATGTTCAATAAAAACGGCATTTTTTTACTTTAAATTAAATTCATTTTTTCTCAAACTTTGATTTAATTCTTGACTTTAATATCTTTATCGAAGATTTAGTTCAAGAAGATTCTAATTTCCCTTAGATCCTGGGCACTCTTTTGGAGTTCCTCTTTATTCATGGGATTAGTGGTTCTTCTATCGTTTCGTTGGTTTTCAAAATTGTGTTTTTATATTTTAGAACTGTTCTCGAATTCACCCCGTTTTTTTCATATCCTTTCAAAACCAACTCTTCAGATTACTCATGCAGTCTACAGCCTCCTATTGTTTTACAAAGGTCAGTTTTGATGAAAATAATAAAGAAAAGTTTAACGATCATCTATATCATATTTGAATTCAATTTGATTGAAGAAGGTTCGGGTGTCTAAATAAAAATCGATAGCAATTATTTATACTTGGTCAAAAGAAAACCTATATTGTGCTGTTAAAAAATTTACAATCAAATGTCAATGTCTCCGAACTTGTTTTCAAGCAACGCCTTGTGCAAAATTCTCCACTTTCTGTTGATTATATAGGGAAAAACTATATTTTTCTAAAACGATAGAATTTTAAAATAAAATAGGAAAAGGTAGATTTTATCATATATTATCAGAAAATAAAACGAAAAAATAGGATTACCGATCTTGTTTTCTTGCTACATTTGATCTATAATTCTATAGTGCAATCCTTTATAAAAAAAAAGTCTATGGAGTTACCTCCCCTGTCAACGTTTAATTCCTTAAATATTAAAAACACCCTTTTTCATCTTTAATTGAGTAAAAGTGAACATGTCATTAGATAAATAATTACAATATGTTTATTTAGTTTTAATTTAGTACAAGTATTTTCTTTCTAAAATTAATATTTGCAATTATATAAAAAATCAATACCGGAAGTTTGCGATCCAAGATGGCGGAAGGCACCGGAACCTCCTTAAGTGTTCAGCACTCGTGGTTTTCGTCCCTTGTACAAATGTAGAAGTTGGATGGGCACAAAGATCTGAACAATAGGAAATAGCCTTGACATTTTTGTTCTCAATCTAGTCTGCTTTTGGCAAAATGATGTTTTCACGTATGATCTATTTGAAAAAAGATCTCGAAGATACCAAAGGGATAGACAGAAATCATAATTCAGAAGACACAAAAGAACATTACCAAAAATTGAAACGAAAGAAAAACATGGTACACACAGCACTGAAAAATAGACTGGAACACTAACGCTACAAAAACTATGTTGAGTTATGGTAAACAACTCCTGCTCCACTTGAGTCATTCTGTTTGTTACTTTTAGGTCCTATGATAAACCTGTAAATGGCTTTGTAAGCGTCTTGTAAATTTCATTGGTTTTTAGCAGTTTCTTACTAGAAATAGTAAAATGTAATCCCTAAAAGCCGTGTTTGGTGAGAATCGGCATCATAGGAACGATGACGAGGTGATGATTGATAACAATTGTTTTAAAATATTAAAAAATTGATACATCTGAGCTTTATATTCAGGAACATCTTGGTATTTTGACTGACATTATACAAAGTTACCAATGTTAAATAAATATGGAAAATTTAGGTATGCTATATGTGCATTTCAAGGATTAACCTCTCATCAGCAGCATTAAGAACCGAAACATAGGAAGTTAAAGATTCAAATATAGCAAAAGAATGTGTTAATTTTCAACTAAGTCCTATCTGTACTTGAATGCAATTAAGTCAATGAGGTTTCTTAATACATCCTAAAATATTTATCCTATGACATGTGAATGGTTACTTTATACAATTTAGATACTACGTAATTCACTCTACAATTGTAATAGTTTTCTTTATCGAATTAAAGAATTGTTGTTTTAAAGAAGAAGTTAAAAGTAGGTTAACAGTAGGTAACTGCCAAAATGTTCCACTAAACATCTTTCCAATACTGACAACTATAATATCAGCACTTTAAAAACGGGCTTCTGAGTTGCTGTGAAACGTGCTAGAAATGACGTAAATTAAGTATGGCTTATAAATTACAGGTTTACCAATGTTGTACAAATATTTGAAATTTGATTATCTGGGCACGTGTTTCAAGTAACCTCTCATCAACAGCATTTAAACCAAATTATAGGAAGACCAAGATCTAAATATAGTAAAAAGCAGTTCTCATATCAAAAACAAAACAGAAATTATCAACAAAATAGGTAGACAAATCCCGAGTGAAGGACGTCTACCATGTAAAATACAAGGAATGAACACTCCTCATCAAAGTTCATGGTTTTAGAATTTACATTAGTACTATATAAAGTCCATTAAAGAATAACCATGCGAGAGATCAAAAGTGAATGATCCAAAGAGACAAGACAATTTGAAACAAACTAAAAGATAAAACGAAAACAACAATAACCAATACTCGAAATCCACGAACTCCTCTACAAACCAGGAATTTAGTCCGGAAGGGTAAACATCATAAAAAATTAGACGTCTGTAAGAACGCATCGAATCAAGGTATTTTTTCTCTTGCAATAACATTAAAACTTTTGATTTATCTACCATTTTCCATTTTGCTATAGTCCTTTCCGAAAACTCATTTCCGGAAGTCCGAGTTTGGTTAAAAATTAAGTTTTTGTAAGAGTTTTTCCCCTTTGTGGGTAGTGCATCACATCGATGTAAGAATGAGCTAGGAGAATAACCCGACTTTTCTCTGTACTTAATCTTAAAGTATTTGCTTTCTACGACTGCCAGAAGTAGTTAAGGTATTTACGCTCCACGTTTTATTTTATAAAAACTAAAAATGAAAACTTTCACTTTTTTGTCCTCAACAGAAATTAATGCACGTTTTAGCGGTGATTTCTATGGAAACTGTATACCATACTTCCCGGAAATTTTCATTTTAGAAGGAACCACGGTCTTCCGGAAATGGGTTTTCGAAAAGGTCTATATTAAAAAATTTCGCTGCATTTGTTTAAAATTCAAATATCTGGATTCTAAACGTATCGCACTTAGTGGTTGTCCCTGCGTCGGATTTGGATTCCTATTTCGATTTGTTTGGATTTAAGTCTTTATTTTACTATGTTTGGATTTTGGACTTCTTATATGTTGGTTTTAATGCTTCTGATGAGAGGTTACTCCTTGAGATGTACATTTTTTGTTGGTACAAATATTAGTACACTGGTCCTACACAAATATTATTACATTTGGCATTGCATCAGTCTTGTCTTTCTTCACGTTTATTGACAACACAGTACTAAATAGTCAGATATACTGTGTTTGATGACATTACTTGTTGAGAGGCTTGATGTTTTGTCATCAGGGATCTCCCCTTGAGCTTGCTTTCAGTATCTAAGAGCATTCATTAGATATGTATCTTCTTTTTCCAAGTATTTGTGCAAAGTATAGTTACTGTAATTAAGGTACTCTCTAGTCGGATCGGTTTACTTTCTGTTTGATTTTGCTTTGTTTGATTTTTTTCCTTTTAGCACTTGTTGGAGGAGTGTTGGGTACCCACTAGTTTAACCCCAACACATGTCTCATGTGCCTGTTCCAAGTCAGGAATTGTGGACATAAGTTTGTTTTTGTGTTTTTATATTTTGGTACATGTACATTTTGGACAATATTCAGGTAAAGAGCAGTATTATTTTACGCATACACGATTTTTTATTTGGGGCGATTTAGAGCTATTCACGAGGAGTGGTTCTCCACCCTTTTTGAAGGCCTTGTGGAGACCTCTAGATTTGTAAATTTCTCTGTTTTTCTCCAGGTTGGGGTGCAGTGTCTCTGACATTTACCTCATATCTTTTCATTTTCATATATAGCATAGTAAAATTCATCATATTTATTCAACATTGGTTAACTGGTATTTTAAAATTTTGGTTCATTTTCGTTTGCTTTAAAAAGACAGGGAAACTCTTTTGGTTCTGATAAAAGACAATTAAAATATTTGGTTCTAAGAAAGGACAAATCTTTCGTTATATTTTTCCACTCTGATCCTAACTTAAAGAATTTTGAAGCTGACAAAGGCAGAAAGCATGATTTTTTCATTGACAACATTATTGTAACGTTTTACGGAAGTCAGTTTAAAAACACTATTTATATTCCAATGGGACCCAACTAAGCACCCGTTCTATCCGATTATATTTTTTATTCGTATGAACCGGACTTCACACAGAGCCTTATGCAGAGAAAGAGAAAGTTTACTCGATCGTTTATCTTCAAGTTACGCTATATAGATGATGTTCCATTACTAAATTTTTCTACATTTTGTGAATATGGGACACTTGAGATACAGAACGATCTGCTTCCTAATCTTGTCTTAGATATATAAGTTGACAGTATGAGGGTTAAAAACCATGTTTTATTTAAGAACAAAATAGGTGCTTTTAATTTTTCGTTTTGTGAAGTTCTCATCATTTGTGGAAACATTCCAGCAGCACCTGCATGTGGTATATTTATATTTTTCAGTTGAAACGCTTCTTCAGGGCTTGTGATTCCCATTAAGATTTTATTGAAAGAGGGTTGCTGTTGACATAAAAGCTGCTTATCACATAACATCTCATTAAAAATACAAAATTACCAATGTCAAATAAATATGGAAAATTTAGGTATGCTATATGTACATTTCAAGGAGTAACCTCTCATCAGTAGCATTAATTAAAGGATTACAATCATCACTTAAAGAACATTTGGTCGTCATCATGACCTAATTGGCTGATCAGAAACATTCAGGACACAAATTCTGACGGATATCTTTCAGCGGTCGTTGCTAAGAATCCGTTCCTATACTAAATGTGACTAACCTAAGGATTTGATTATCGATAATATGACGGGTATCACTTGTACAGAAGGAGTTGCCTATCTTTCCGGAGCATCTAAACTAACTCTCGTATTTATAGACTTTGTATTACCCCAACTTTAGTTGTTTTATATTTTTTTGTACAGATATTTGTTTTTAGTTTCGTTTTGTTGACCATGCCTTTGTCTGTCACCTGACAAATCGATTTCAGTCTGTCCTTCTGGTATCTTAGATTTTTTTCCTTATACGTCAAAGGAGAAAAAATGGTGTTTATAATGACATGAATAGGTTGGAAACACTATTCTAAAATATATTATAGCAAGCAAAATTTTCATTTCTGTCACAAAGCAATAATATGCAGCAAAGGATATTTTTCTAAGATATAATGCGATAAGTATTGACTATACAGTCAAAATTATTTAAACTTTCATGTTTAAGTCACAGAAATAATGTCAATAACATGGATACATACAGTGATTTTCTAGACATAGCTTAGTCGTTGTGAAACTGCTCCAACGGGATATTTTGCTCCTCGTATGAAGTCATTATTGCAGAAATTTTATGTTAGACATCAAAACCTTGTTTGATGTTAAGGAATATCCGTTTCACATATAAGGATGGGTCTTTTCTTGGGAAGTTGAGGAGTAACCTGAAAATCGACTTTTTACTCTCTCCTTCTTTAGGATGTAATTCCGTTAAGCCTTCCTCTTTCTTTACTTGAAATGAATAATACCGGAACTAAAAATGGACAATGCGGCAAAAGACTTAAAAGGAAGTAACTGTTAAACACTTCCGGACAACTTGAGTTCAACCCCGGGTTTTGGTGGGGTCCGATTTATTCACAGTTGTTTTGTTTATTTTAATTATATGTGCAGTATCTGTCACATTCCGATTTTTTTATGCTGTCGAAATCGTCGTGTCTGGAGATTTGTCTTCGTTTTTATTGGCTCTCAGTTTTTCTTTTGCTTCATCATTGCTAACTAAATAATTTTAATTTACACCAAAAGTAAATAAAGAAAATAAATTCTGCCTCTTTAAAATTTTCAATATAAGTTTAATATATGTAGATATCACCTCCGTTAATGTAAAACTCGGTTTTTAATTTCAGAAAATCAAACTTGCTTTGTATAAAAAAAATTCTTATTTTTGTAACCCGGGACGCATCAGTAATTTGTTTATTTTGTAAAAGTTGTCCACCATGTGGGGAGGTATCTTATGATATAGCTGTAACGAGAGAAAACCATAAATATTGCTATTTTGGCAAAATCCACAATATTTACAAAGAGATAAAAATTAGTCTGATGCGCATTAATAAAACAAACAAAAAGATTGATTTTACATGTGTACCTATGAATTATCTTAAAAAAAAGTAAAAACCTAAATTTCACCGTTACAGCTATATTGTTAAAACGCCCCTTATGGGAGACAACTCTTATAAAACGAGGGATATGAAAAGAGCGAATCTCTATTCCTTCAAACGTAATAACAAAGTATTATCTGAAATATGAATAACTTCTATTCAAACTCTCATCTATTTTAAGTTTTTTTTTTCATTTTTATTTTAAGTTTTTTTTTCATTTTATTTATTAACGGCTTATGTATTTATCCATTCCTTATTTACTTGGTAACTGCAAAATAGTTTAAAAATGAATTTATTTCCTACTTCCACTGCGATATTTTGTTCATAAATAACAATATATAGAATATAAACACCCTTAATCGTTTTCATTGTTGTAGAAAAAGAAAAATGTGTTTGATTCTTATTAGTTATAATTAACAGTAGAATACGTTTGTGAGATATTTAAATTCCCTAGTTCAAAAAAGACAAAATAAACTCGAAAGAAACCCCCAAAAAAGAAAAAAAAACTGAAACAGAAAGAATAGAAGTTCATACTCCACTAACTTCATTACATTGAAAGGTCCTCTGTTATGTATTTACTACATTTTTTTCATATTTGGCGGTTATCAACAGTTACATTTAAGGCAAACGTAAATCGACCACACGCATTTCAGCTTATCACAACGGGCGTATCGGAAACCAATTGCATTAGAAAAAGGATAATGTTCTCTTAAAGAATAGGGTTGCGCTCATGGAATAATTAGACCGAACGCTTCAAGTAATTGTTATAAATTAGAAAAACAAGTTATGGTGAATTTTGGTATGATTTATGTGCATTTCAAGAAGTAGCATTTCACCATCAGCATTCAAATCAAAACCTAGGTAGTCCGAGGACCAAACATCGTAGAAGAAGTACTCAAATTCATACAAACGAATTAGGAATTATAATTCAGTGGTAGGGAAAAATACGTACAAGATCCAATAACTGTCGAAGCCTTTTCGTATATTCAGTGCTTTAGAATTTAAACAAATGCAGCAAATTTCTGTAAAACATTATGTGATAAATTTCATGTCAGACAAGTCAAACAACTGGGCTTGTGAATACCCTCGGGGGTCTCTGGTTCACCAGCAAAGACATCGTCCAAGTGGTTTCAAAGTAATAGTTTACTGATATCTGAAGTAACTTTGATATCTCAACAAAACAGGTAATTCCAAAATTGCAATTAGAATAAAATTGTTTCTGTTTTTCAACTCATACCGTCGTCTGTTTATATCGAGAGGATTGATTTGATTTAAGCAATGACCAATCAACTTTAGGATTTCTGCTCCACTAATTTCATTTATTCTTAAAACATATGTGGGGATCGTAAATATGTAGATGACAAAAACACTTGACTTTGGAAGATGTCTATAACAGTAATCACCTTGTCTGACAAACCGAGGTATCCTACACCTTTAGGCTTGTATTTAAAAGAAAGAATATGAAATATATGACAAAAAGACACAATCCCCATCTTTTAGGTATTGTTCACTGCATAATTCATCGTTAAGCTGTTGCCTTTATTTCACTAGATTTCCATGGGGGCACGACATAAGTCCTCAAAATAGTTCCTTCCATATCTCCCTTTTGTCCAATTGTTGACATAATAGAAAAAACAACGAATGCAACTGCCTAAATTTCACTGCATACGAAGCGTGAATTATTTAAGTCAATACATTCTGCATCGGAATACAAATGAAAAATTGGTCGTCATTATCTATATTAAGTTAAACAACACGCAATCCGGTTTTGAACAACATAACAATATCACATACATGTTTCCATGGTCCATACTATAGTATTAATGTAAAAATTAATAAATATACAGAAATATTAAGTGTATTTAGTGCTTTATTGTTAGACTTAGCATTATCGTCCATATCTGTCGATATATGATGTTGATAAAGCAGTTAATCGCCAGACAGAAAGGCATTATTATTATGGTGTTTGAAATTGACGCTCTTATTGGTGTCAAAATGTATTTGTTTCCTTGATGAATTGTAGTCTTTGTTAGGTGTAATGCAAATGTTTTATAAAATCTAACATAACTGTATTGTAGCAATAACAAAAGATAAAATTATTGCTTAGTCTACGATTTGCTTACATCTACTTTGAAATTATTGAAAATATTTATAAATATAAATATCAAAAATATTTCTTGTAATCTGTGCGAAATAAATATCTTCATTTATGTTGAAATTTACACTTTTAATCTTTCGATTTATTTGAATCGGACATGGCTATGGCGTGATTCAATACAACAGAAGCCCTAATTTCTATTGGTAGTCTCCTTCAAAAAGGAACGCTGCTATATTAAAATTAAATGAACTATACTATACGGAGCACCTGATCCCACTCCTGTTTTGTAAAGGAGTTCGTGGATTCCAAGCTTTTGTTCCTTTTGTTTACGTTT
>JARWCS010348732.1:0-11171 GCA_034783895.1 Geukensia demissa | reverse complement strand
CGATAAGTCGACAAACAAAGACAACTCCGTGAACATTAACATCATAATACAGATAATACGACCAGTGAAAGTCATCCAAATATGCATATAAATTTTATTGTGCAGTTCTGAATTCTTATTAAACTTGCATGGGACATTTATGCACAGGTACAAAGTTTCATTACGTTTCGTTGTAGGAGACCTTTTATGACGATCATTTTCTTAATATATATATATTACAAAGAAGAAACTTTACTCTATGATGTGTCGTTTTTAATTCAATTTCCGCGCTGAAAGTTGAGAAGACCTTTTGTGATTTGAGAATGTGAAAATTAAGTATGCATCGAAAGTAATAATTTTTATGTCACAAGTTGACATTTGTTAAGTACAAATGTATATATTTTATTTGTAAGTTAATACACATAAAGTTACAGGTGACAATACGTATATTCATCTCTTAAAGTTCTATGCATATTAAATTCAATGAAAAAATTGCCTTTTCAATATTCAAGTATCGTATTATGTAAACTTTTAACATACAAAGGAAACGGTCTTTGTAATTTTGGCTTTGAAAGCAAAACTGATAAATATATTAATATAGAATATTCGATGTCTCTACCAAGAGTTAGAACACAACTTTAAAGGGGTGTAGTCGCTTTGTGGTAGGGGTTGATGAGCGGGATGCAAATAAATACTGGGCTGCCCCAAGAGAAGTCGGGGATAAGAATTAGTTGCTCGGGTTTTCTACCAGAAGGTAGAACTACTGCTAAAGGAGCTTTGGTTGGCAGGGCGGGATACATTCTCAACAAGCGTTCGTCGGATGAGACGTTAATTTTTGTTTTATTGGAAGACATATCACAGAACCCTATGCAAAAGTAGCAATTAGGGTCCATTCGTGGTCAGTTGCAAAGGCTAAATATCTCGCACCTAGCAAAAGAGTCCAAATTTGGAATCCTTACACCCACCCTGCCCCATTTTATAATTTTTGTCCACAACATAGATGATGAAATAATGTCCTCATTTAAGTTTCAAACAATAAACTACCCATTAAACCAAAAACATCCATCTACAAACATCCAATATGTGACGAGCGAACTGAAAAACGGTTGATGTCTTGCTGGCCGCCGGTTTTTTTTGTGGGGTCTTGTATTTGTATTACAGAGGTGTACGTTAGTTAGATATCTGTCGTGTTTACCATGGTATGTACGACAACCGACAAGTCCCCACTTAATTCAATCTTCGGAATTCTTTGGCTTCTTCCTGTGATCTTAAAATTTCTCCACTTAATATTTTTTTGTGATTCAGATTGTAAAAATTAAAATACCTGCATTCAATGCACTTAATTTCAAATCCAAGCCTCCCTGTGTACCTATTATTAAAACTTAAATGATTTGATAAATTCTTTCAATGATGTCCATTGCAAGAAAAACCACTTTAACATGTGTCTGTCTTTATAATTGAGTGCTGTGTACAGTAAAAGGCATAAAAATAATTTTCATTGATTTCGAACAACGGAGAATAATATGTTTTTATCTACAGTATTAAACAAAAATAGAAAAATAACATTGTACACGAAGTTAAAAAGTACATGTATATCCGGAAAGTAATTGGTTGGTTTACCCTGACTTGTATAAACATTTCAATGTCTATTGTTGTCTCGCCTTGAGACATTTTGTTATCAGTATCTACATGTATGAAATATTGTTAGAATTAGAATATTATGCGATGATTTATTATTATAATTGTGTGGTATATTGTCTCTTCTCAGCTAAGGACAATTAGTTGTATTAATGAAATGTAATTTATGAACAAACAATTCTTTGACCTTAGGATAAAGCAAACTAAAAAGAAGATAGATAATATTTGATTTCTAAATACCACATCCATTTAATTTTTTAATCAGGTCTTAGGTCTTAAAAACGCGTGATTTGGTCGTATTCTTGTATATTCCATTTCCTGTTCACTCGAAGCTGCATGTCACATTCCTTTGTATTTCTATTCATGAAGCTAATTTGAACTTATGAAACTTAGTCTCAAATGTTTCAATATAAACAAATTGATTTTTCACGCAAATATTGTGTAAGAATTGCATATTATATAAAACCTGCAACAAATAGCACCCATGATTAACTACCAACAACGACTTGTTGAAAAAAAATATTTAAAAAATATTTAGAGGGAGAGGTTATGGGTCCATGTCCCAAGCGCCCATGGTGGTAACAGAAGAAAACCTTGTACATTCTAAAGGTATTATAAGTTTGTTTAAAAATCGTCAATTTGCATTTATGAGCTTAAATAAATGTGGCAGTTACTCAAATCCGTGATTTTTTGTATTTTTCATTTTTTTTAAAATAAATAAAGAACTTAATGACACTGTTTTTGAAAGAAGTCAAAGATGTCAGGAGTTAACAAACATACACTTTTGCGACACTTGTAATTTGTAATGGAGAGTTGTAAGACTAAAGAAATTTAGAGGAAAATCTAAATTCCTAAAAGATCCACATTAAAGCATGTACGATTTACACCCTTGAAAAGTCGTTAAATCTTGTTGGATTACCTTTTTTTTAAATAAAAAAAGAGGATGTAACAATACCCTATGGTACCATTACATTTTCGTCACCTCGTTCCCTGTGAATAACACTCATTCAAGCGTTTTTAAAATTTGTATTTGAAATTATAATCCAAACTAAACATGTTTGCTAATACTAAACATGCTTGCTAATTTAAGATATTTTTACTTCTGCGGGTCTAGAAGAACACTTGCTGCGTGGAGCTCAGAACATACCACGTAGACTGACAATCGTCCGAAAACCAAAACTCCTTAAAGTTATGCATGTTATACATTTATAGATTATTTTTCCACTTGAGAATGCTGTCTGAACATAATATTATTAAATAAAAAAAATTAACTTATTTGGAGAAAAAGAAAAAATGACTTACGGTTCGGGTAGACAAAAGATCCAATACTGTTGATTTATAGTTGTGTGTACAAGGGTACATGATATACAATAGATATGTTCAAGTACACCCACTAGCATATTGAAAATTGTATGTATTTTGTGCTTTCACGAATAATCGCTACAAAGACATCCGAGACATTCCACACGAAAAATACAAATTTTGAACTCTAATTTTTATTCATATGTGTGGAATCGGTAAAGATAGTTGAGACATTAATTTTTAATTTGACCTGATCAATTTATGTTAATCCCAAGCTCTGTACACTACATTTAATAATAAATAACAGATGAAAGCTATGTCGAAGGAAATCATATTTATCACGAAATATTTCAGTCAAACTACAATGACTTTTAAAGCAATCAGAAACATGTGAATTATCGCGGGTGACCTGTTTAAATATGAATATTAAGGTTGTAGTGTCCACCTGTTTTACGATTTATTTCGCTATTTCGACGCAACATATTGTATAACTGCAACACTATATGATGACAATTCTTGTACAATGTCAAAGGAATTCTGATTTTGTGCTACAAATGTACACGTGGTCCAAAGCTGGGTATTCATTTAAGCTCCAATGAAATGATTCGTTTAGGGTGTAATGTTAATTTTGGGCTATGTCAATGTGTTCGAATTTCCTGGGTTTAAATATCTAACTGTCTCTAGTTAAAATACGTAGTCAGTTTCGCATTTTATCAGGTTTAAAGATTTAAGTTAACACTTTGAAACAAGCAGAACTATAACTATATGACAATGAACACATGCCATTTTGGATGCATGGTTTTCACCGTCCGAAAATTAATTTGAAGGGGGTCATCGGAATATTGTCCATAGTGAGTAAAACTAAAAATTAAAATGTGTTTTGAGATGCGACTACAAAATACTAATTCAATGATATATATATCATGGCATACTTTTTATTGACCGCGCTATTCATTCTTTATGTTCAGTCGTGGCAAAATTCTTTTGGTAAACATTAATATAATAAAAAAAAATAGGTTTACTTTAATGCCCAATATAATTATACTTTCTCTTAGGTTGAATGAATGGTAAAATTATCCTGGTCAAGGGAGATTATGGACAAGTTATCTCTCTTTGTGATTAAGGATTATATTAAGGATAAGTTAATTATCTCCCTTAAAATTTAATTTAGGGGAGATAACTGACTGAATATTTTCCATTGCAAATAAAACTTTATTACATAAAACTGAATTACGACATATGACCCAAATATGACCTATTACCTTTGACACTTAACATGTATCAAAGACAAAAGTGCTCGAGGTAATGCAAAAATTAAGGTCACGTGTGGTGTAAGATATAAATCAACTAAATTCCCGCTTATAGTTATTTAATTTGAAAGCGAAATGACATTTTTATTGCCTGATGGTCCATATTTAACATCTAATTAAAAAGATGTGACACTAAAATGTTTTCATGTGCTTTTGGTGACATTTCTGATAGAATATTAAAACTATACTTATATATATATATATATATATAACACAGTATAATAAGTCTTAAAAGTAAATAAAAGAGGTGTTTTCTTTTTGCATGTATTTTTGTTTGCACATTTATTGTTATTACGGTACTCTCTGGTTGGATTTGGTGAATTTCTGCTTGACTTACATAGTTCGTCAGTTACTGCTTTTGTTTTTTCCCGTCAGTTTGACCACTCACTAAGTGAGGGTAAGGATACCCACTAAACTTGTTTAACGCCACCACATGCCTCATTTGCCTGTCCTAAGTCAGAAATTGTGGTCATAGATTTGCATTTTTGTTTAATGTTTTGTTACATGAAAACTTCTGTTAATATTCAGGAAAGAGCAGTAATCTTAACGTATAATTTGGGGTAAATTAGAGCTTTTAAGTCAATTCAATTCAAATACTTTATCATCCTCAGACATTAGCTGTGTAAAAGTCCAGTGTAGAATACCCATGTGAGAGATCAAAAGTGCATAGCTCAAAGAGACAAGACAAATTTGATACAAACTAAAAGATAAAACGAAAAAAAAGGAACAAAGGCTTGGAATCCACCGGAGCTCCTTTAACAAATAGGAGTGGGAAGGGTAAGCGACCCCTGTCTTACAAGAGGTCATAAATCATATATAATACACAAATATATTTTCTACCCCAAATTGGCTTGTTAAAGACCTTGTAGAGACCTCTAGATTTGTAAATTCACTGTTTTTCTCGTGGTTGAACTGCAGTCTCTAACATTTACATGTACACAATATCTTTTCATTTTCATATATACTATTTTTTCATAGATTTAAATTTCTGTAACTGATAAGAAGCAATGTTTTGACTTCATGTATGATTATCAATGTTATCACTAAATTATTGGGAGTAATGTTTTTTTGGGAGTGGAGTGGACTGTCAGAGTGGAGTATACTCCACTCCAACACTACATGGTGCCAAATTGTTGTTGGTTCAAGCTGGGGTCAAAAGGCAGGTTCAAGTGACGTTGTGTTACTCTGTGACAAAGTTTGAACTGAAATAGGTTTAGAGATATTTACATTTTGCACAAAAATATAGAATACCGTTAGACATCATTAATGGAAACCAAGGAATACAAAATGCAAGTTTACAAATATAGTAAAATTTGATATGCCAAATCTACATTTCAAGGTAAACTTTTTATCTCTGCTGAAGGTGTATGGTTCGATATTGATGTCTACCTCAATTTGAGTGGTGCTCTGGGGGGATTAATCCCCTTAATGTTCCCATGGCAACTGGTTCTCAATGTCCCCTGTCTTGTAAACTTACAACCGCCTCGATAGTTTAATGATCAGAGTGCTCGCCTCGAGTGCGAAAGTTCGTTGGGTCGATCCCCGACTAGATCAAACCAAAAACATTAAAATTGATATCTGCTGCTTTTCCACTATGTACGCAGCATTTAGGAGTATAAGAAAAGACTGGTCGGCCCAGTCAGAATAGTGTGTATGGGTACAGTGGTATCTTTTCTTGCGGACTGTTCGCGGCTTTCGTGAGCTAGCACGTTAACAGTTCAGGTTCAGCGCGTCGTTCTGGTACAAAGCAGGATTCATTCATTATCATTCATTAATATGCTCTCGCCCTGAATATGCATAATATATTTGGTGCTGGATGTTAAGTAACATTCATACCATCAATCATGTTAGCTTACAAATTCCTAAACTCTGTATCTTACTGAAGAATGTTATTTTTTCGGTACGAAACTTTAATATAACTTATGCGTTCCGAACCGTGAATTTTTTGTACAACTAAATTTTGGGAATAAATACATAAATACAGATACACACACACACAAACAACTGAACTCGATAATAATAATAGCACACATGCAGAATTACTCCACAT
Organism: Geukensia demissa; assembly: GCA_034783895.1. Classification (NCBI taxonomy): domain Eukaryota; kingdom Metazoa; phylum Mollusca; class Bivalvia; order Mytilida; family Mytilidae; genus Geukensia; species Geukensia demissa. The sequence continues at coordinate 4,892 of JARWCS010348732.1, read as the reverse complement.
TTGCATTTTCACGTTTTACCTATTTTACCACGAATATTAGTTACAATATATGAATATAAAAAGTTTACCCAACCTTTTGTATAAGGAGCTACTTTATATTTATTGCATGTCTCAGTACTTGAATTTAGAAATGATTAAATTTATTTCAAATAAGGACTTATTTCTTATAGATAAGAACTTGGTAGAACAAATAAACGTGGAATTTTATCTGTCGTCTTGATGAAAATGTACACACACTCTAGGACTAACATTTTAATTAAATATCGTACCCTTTTCTGTTGTGCAATGAAGAAAAAATCAGACATGTCAGAAAAAGTTCTGGATTTTAAATGAAGCTAGTGGAATTAAGCGAGGTAATTGGAAATAGTTTAACATAATTGAGTTGTCTATACGCTGAGAGGTTTTGAAGAAACTACTTGATTGTATTGTAACAAAATATTGTCTATTAAAAGAAGTGTAGAATAAAGAAAAGTATTGTTTACTAATCCATTGTCAACAGAACCAAGAAACAGCCAAAGTTATAAAAAGTGAACTGGGTTCTCTGTCAAGACAGATTCCAATAAAGTGAATTAACTTAAGTTGTATTACAAGTGAGTGTGCCCACGTTGTTTAAAACTATATAAATACTTGTTGTTTCGTTCTGCTAGTTTTCTATTTCTTCTAAACTATGTACGATGACCACGTGTAGTTTCTAAAAAAAAGTAAGACTACCCCGGTAATCCTCATTGTAATAATCTAACGAAGCTATACTCTTCTACAAAGAACTTTGAATGTCTCTACTCGTGTAAGTAAGCAGGGATGACAAGAATAGTATCAAGTTGTTATATAGGACTAAACACACAAAACAAAAGAAGATACCACACTAGTAAGACAGACAAAAAGGGCTCATTAAAAGACTTGCTTGAAGCCTTGTAGAAAAATCCTGGTTTTTGTTTTGTTATCATATAGTTCCTTATCACATTTACCCTACATGTGTATGTTTGTTTGCTGATATACTGTTTTTCCCTAAAAAAATTTGTATTTTGACATACCTTGGTAATACAACTCCAACGAGGTGCCATTATGAGGCGCCGTGTAGAATGTAATGAGCCAATCGTTCCAGAACGTCCACGATTACGTTCACCTACAGGTAAGGCTACATTAAGTCCAGCATCAGAAATTCTCCTATATAATCGAGATTTAGATTGTTCCATCCTGTACTCTGAGGTAGGAATGTTTTATATCTTATGGTATTCAGCACTAATTTTTTTCACAGTTAATCATGCACAGAGTAGCATAATTTTAAACTTGTTAAACAATTCTGACAAATATGGCGGTAATTAGGTTTTAAAGCATCACTCACTTATATTCTGTTTACAATTGACTTAATGTTTGAATACATTGACAATTGCATTACTTTGTTGACCCACTAGAGGTATATCACAGTTTAATAAAGCACTGACCTTAGCTTTAAATGATTAAATAAAGTTAAATCTCTCGTAGATTCTCTGATTGTGTCAAATGGTCTCACACTTCACATTTTTCTCGGTGAAAATGATAACATTCATCTACGGGATAGGGCTATCCCCCATAATTATGATGAGACACCGACAAAAACAAAATAAACAGATAATAAAATCCACTCGTTAGTACATCATTATTTGTTTTCGGTCATTTATTATGAATACCTTATTTAAAGTATCGACATAACTTAACGGTAAGAACCAATCTATCAACGAAAAGATCACATTACTAGGGTTCACTAACACCAATCAAAGAAAACAACATGTATGTTTAAGAAACAATTCTTTATGCTTAAAAAAAAAACAAAAAAACTCGTACACAATAAAAATAATTTTAACGGAAAATATCTCCAGTTGTTTGCTTAGTACGAAATAGATCCACAAATGGTTAACTGATCACCGATAGCTATCAAAGGTTACACAAAATGCAAGTACCCGGTGAGCCTGTGCGTTGGTACCCGAGGTTGGAACTGCTTACGTTGTCTTCCCAAATACGGTAACGAAATATCTTTCCATATATTTTTTACATTTTCAGATAAGAAAGTGAGTTGTGAGTTGAAAGTGATATGTTGATCATCAGAAAACTTCGGATATTATATATCAGTACATATCAGTACACTTCTTTTCACACATCACGAAAAACATAATATTGCTTGTGTGGTTTACAAATTGATATTTTTAATCCATGCAAAATCATATTATCCTATAACAACATTCCATGATATGTAAAAGGTAATATTTCATCCGTGTTGTATATAAAGTCGGATGGGGAGACTATGTAGTCATGCTTGGAGTATTTTTACTACCTATAAACATATGGTTTTATGAATGTCATTTATTACAACGTTTACTTCTGTGCGTTTGTCACCCGTCCGTAACATTAAAATCACTCACCTCATGGTTAAACCTTTATTGTTGTTTTAATACTTGTTACAGCAGAGAGGTATAGAAGATTATCGAACCAATATATAAAATGAAAACATATATATCTCCGACTGCGCTGGGATATATTCCTGTGTCAGGGTTCAAGTTACCCCAACGTAAATATTGTTGTGATAGTATGACATCAGATAAAAAGGACGAATTCCATAGAAGCTACGAATCCATATTAAAGCTTTAATTTTAAAATAATAAGATAGGTGTCTTATATGGGTGTCAGTTGTCCAATTTTATGTAAGCTTATATGTCATGTTTTTGCTTAAAGTTCGGTGTTCGTTAATTTCGGTCCATCTTTATGTTTTTGCTAGTTTACGCCGAACAAGAGGGAGGCCAAGGTTCGAAACGGACATTTAAATCCCGAGAAAAATTAGAATTAAATACATTGATGGTTGTATGAATTCTACAAATCAGATATAAAATTATTCCAAATACCAAGGTTCAATGCATTATGTGCATCTGATTTCAATGCCATAATCAAAGAGGTGGTGCCACCTTTTCCATTGTTTGATTTTTGGTAACAGTTACCAGGAATATTAATATACGAAAATATATATATGACAATTTGTAACAATTAAGGCACTGTAGATATATTTTCGAAATGATACTTGAATCAAAGTACTGACGTACTGCCTATTCGAGTGATCCGATTCTATGTCTATTTTCTCGTGGTATAATCTCTAGGTCGAAAATCCCTAGGAACGTATAAATAATGACAATTTTCTTAGGAGCGGGTTAAAATTTTACCAGAAAGTAAAGTACTGATTATTTCAAATAAATCATTCGAATACAAAAAGGGACATAGCCTATTCAACGCCAATACATAACAGCTAACGGTTGACCATTACTACCAACGGAAGAAATCGCACGGTTCGAGAAAAGTTCGTGTTTTGTTTCCTAACGTATACCGTGTTTTGCTTCCCCGTTTTTGGGAACCGACAAGAAAAGGAGACAACGAGTACGATTGGTGTTTAAATACATCAGTTGCACGATTTCCTATTTGTTCCTTGTATACATATTGATTAGAAAATATATGTACTTACCAGTTACAGTTCATCATACGAAATTATCAATAATAAGTATAAAATCCGAGGAGAACATAAAAAATAAGACAATATCATAGGAGATATGTTCATCATTGAATCGATAGATCTAGATGTAAATGAAAATATGGTTAATTGTCGATCCAATCAGCGCAATAGAACCACAAACGGTGAGCAAAACAGGCCATTGGGAGCCTCTAGTTGAATCATTTCATATTCCTTTGCGTTCTGACCGTCAATTTCCAAAAATGCACTGAAACCAGGACTCAATAATGAGTGCAGCTGAACTGATATTTTGCAATCAAAGCGCCTCCACTAAGTTAAAAATAAAAACAAAATTAGGTCTAGCTTAAGCAAGAAACAAAATGTGTCAAATAAAATTCTTATTGTTGCTCCCTTTAATGTCCTTTATAAGTATCATGTGGAGGGCGAAGGAGACGAGGGAAAAGGGAGAGAAGGGAGAAGATGAAGGGAAATGGAGAAATGCATTTAGCTATTGTATTGACGAAGACAGAAATCCGTCAATTTCTTGTTAACGGGTGAAAAATCGGACTTGAACAAAACTGATTATAGCTCTTGGTGAGAGAAAAAAAATGATATTTTGGTTCCAAGGTTAATCACAATGGCCATAAATAAACCGGAAGGCTGTAAGAAAACCCCTCTCCTACTTCGTGATAACCTAAAAGTAGGTCGGTATGCCCAAATTGGTCCCAAATGGGAACTTTTGATTTAGTAACACAAATAATGATCATCTGAATACTCACGCATTCATAATGAATTAACAATATTGGTTTGTCGTCAAAACTAAAGTTCTTGAAAAGAAAATTGTTTGATTTTGCCAATTTTTCATAGATATGAAACATAACGTAAAACGTAAATTTTAACGACAGTTTTATGTCCCGAAAACATACAGCTTAACTAAGACCAACTTTCATTTTTGATTGTTTTGTGTATTTAGACATTATGTCAAAATTATATAAAATTCTGCTTGCATGGTCTCGAATGTGGTTTGCATTTTCTTAACCAAAAATCAGTTTTTCAATTACTGAAAATCATTGCCGTGTGCAACAGTTTAATAATCTATTATAATATGTCACAAAAGGTCACGTTACCCTTAAGAAGAAATTGTTAATATCTTCGAATAAGAATTCAAACACACCCACTCCGAATTTTTTCGTCTTATTCTAGTGACCTCCGAACAGGTCTATCTTATTTCTGTTGGTTTGAATTTTGATGAATATTGACCCAATAATTTCATTATTAGTTTAGGTTTCTGATCCGAATTGTTGATTTCCGCATTAATTTACGGGACAAAATTGTCTCGTTGTTAGTATTGAAGTATATTTAGGTTTCGTGGATAGAAAATAAGGTCTACATGTGCCAATTGTTCGCGATCTTTTAAGAAAACCGC
>JARWCS010348724.1:0-11171 GCA_034783895.1 Geukensia demissa | reverse complement strand
AGAGATATACACTCCGTATGCAGGTGCGGCTGGAATGTTGCTAGACATGAACGGAAAGTTTACAATCGGAAAATCAATGTCATCTCTCTTGTCGTAAAGTTTTGTTTTTAACCCGCCCTTACTGTCAATTAGATGACAGATGGTTTCCTCCTTCCGGTGGAACTTTCCTGTTTTTTTCTTAAGTTTAAAAAAAGGCTGATTTCGACTTTCGTACATTTAATCAACGATTCCACACTAGATTTTTTTCGCACACATCTGTAAAGCACACCTCAAAATTACCTTGACAATATTTCTTAGGGTTATAAATAAATTTTAAGTTGAATACTTCTGACATAAAATAGGTAAGCGGATGAAATAAGAGCAAAGTCTTGAAAAATGTAAAAATTTAAAACAAAACGACGCAATTATTCATGCGAATAACAAATTTGGCATAAAAATATGTCGCAAAATATCCCAATGCATGCTTAAATATTCATGCAAATAATTTGACACGAAAATGAGATGGAAATATTGCAAATTTCTTAACACGAATTAAATATTCTGCTGGATATATTGTAAATTCGTTCCAAAGTCATCATATCAAATCATGTGATTTTATGCCTGGCACATTTCGCTGTGTAGCTCTGTTTCAAATTGATCAGAAAAGATTAAAACAACAAAATAATAGTCCAAAACATTTTGAAATTGTTTACTTAAAAATAAATTATTGAAACAACTTTCAAAGTCAGTTGCCGGATACATTAGACGATACCTTTAGATAAAGGCTGACAAGATATAACAAAGTTTAACCCTAATTAATAGATATAGCAACGTTCATCAGTGTTATATAATTTTCTATTAATTTCTTGCAACATACAGTTTACAAATGTTGAATAAGTATCAGGCATGGGGTGAAATACATTGGAATGTAATGCATTATATTACAATTACCTTACCAATGTAATGCATTAAATTACAACTACATTTTGTATGGTTAAATAAAAAAGCTTTCAATCAAATGACTTTATACTAGTATTAAATGAAAAAGAACATATTTACATAACACATTATGTTACTATTTTCAAATACTATTGACAAAAATACCTAATGTACAGATAATACAATTAAGTTTCTAAAAAGTCGTATTTTTTCTGGTTATGAAGGTCCTTCGATGGGGGTTCCCATGAGATACTGGCAAAAACCGCTTTAAAATGTTAAAATTGAGCTTTAGTCCATTTTTGCTTCCAATTTTTTTCCATTTAGAACATTTAAAATCGCACAATTTTGACAAAATATTATAAACAGGTCATTTTACTTATCGAATGTATCATTTTTTATCGAGTAACAAACAATTTGAAAATTGACCCTCTAAGTGAACAATTTTCCGGGGAAATTGGCCCAACCTCTTTGTTCAATTTTCTTCTTGTCTAAAACTTACAAGCTGATTGAAACGATTTGTTTTGTGAACAACTTTCAATTATTTTGCATATCTGGATCATATGATGTTTAAAAATAAAAAAAGCACAAAAATTATAAAAACCTGCAAAGGTATAACTACCCCCAACATATGCAATTTCAGATATAATAGTGCCCTCTGCTATGTTAAGAAAGCTTGATTCGGCAACAATATGAAATATTTCAAATAACAGATTTAAAACGAATATTTAGAGCGTTCTTTAACAATCATTTTGTTACATAATATAGTTACTGACACTGTCACCAGATGTCCTGATATCCACAAAGATGTAGACCTTGTTTGCTTTTCTCCGCTCTGATCCGAAATATAAACAAAGTCCGTTTATTTATATCATAAATCCATTATTTTACTATTGTAGATTAGAACTATGTCAATAATGCCGGATAAAATTATAAGGGCATTTTGCCCCTTGACAAAGTGGTATTCCAAGAAAGTTTTTCCTATGATAAACTATAATTGAATTCAAATATTCAATTTATATTGAAATAAATGATGTTGATATTGACAGATCTTGATGTGCTTTTATGTTTCTGACTTCGTTTTTTCCCTTTTGTATGAATCTAAACTCTATACTTAGTTAACATTAAATACAAACTTTAAATTCAAAAAAAGAAAATCTAAATAACTATCGAACAAGTATACATGTTTGTACTTGAAATATGTAGTCCTGTAATATATGACTTAGCATTCATTGTTCATATTTTACGTTTTCATTGGGATTTTTTTTTCATTTTTTAATATCGCGGCTTCAGCTTGATATAGTAAAAACAGCAAATTGTAAACAACAAATAGTTAATAGCAAAAATAAAGAATAAAAAATCTATAAAATAACAGAAACAGTAAATATCGCCGCTCGATGTACTATGTTATAGGACTATTGAAATATGAGGTTTTTGTTATTGTTGCCTTTTTAAAATTTAGCCTGACTCCTTACTTGATTTTCCTTGAAATTATTTCCAAATGTCAGCAGTTTTTGTTTTTTAAAGTTTGCCAGACCCTTTACCTTTCAAGAACAGAATCTGGGCAAAATGAAAAACTGCTAAATTTGGAATTCATTTCAAAGAAAAGTGAAATATCGTTCGGTCTAGAAATGCAGGAGTTGTTCCTCTTTTAGCTTAAAATACAACATACAGTTAATTTTTTTTAATGTTCATAAAATTTGATCACAAAATTCTTTTCAATCGGATTATATCATCCGAACAAAAATTTTGGGGAAAAAACACTTTCCGCATTTTAAGAGAAAAATGAAACTTTAAAAAATTTCATCATATATTGGCCAATTATTTTACTGCTCTCCGAAGATTTTCGGTTACACTAACTTTATGTGGATGCTATTAAAAATGGAAAATTGAAATCTTTTTATCATGATCTTGTTAAAAAGAATTTTTCCAACTCTACTACAAACACAAAGGAATTATAACACACAAATTCGGAAATTAATTATTTCAGTAATAAACCAGTATTAAATTAAACATACGTGTTGCTTTAAATAGTGACTATATTTGAGACATACAATGCCAAAAAAATAGATATACGAATCTTATTATAAGTATTTATTCTGTGTTTACAAAGAGGAAAGAAAAGATATTATTCTGTCAATGGTGTCTTGTACGTGATTAGTGTTGGGTGGTTTTAATCTCTCAATGACCACATCTCCATATAAATCAACTGTATAGTGGTCACCCCGACGAATCAATGCCACGCAACTTACGCCATCTGAAGAGCTAGGCGGACGTCGTTACAAGTGGAGTATTCATCCACACGAACTTAATCACAGAACCCTTGTCCATGACAATAGTATCCGTAACACAAAGGTTAATGATGAAATTACAATTTTCTGCTGGGTAGTTTTGATAATAAAACTGAAGATGATCTGGTGATAAGTCAACATCTGGTCATGTATTTCTGTCAAATTAAAAACCGGTGTTGTTTAATTCTTACAGATTTTTTGTTGTTCTTTGCTTTCCAGCACCAAATTATACAACACTTTTAATAAATCAAAACTAACAAACTACTAAAACTGGACAGTTCATGCTGAGAGAATCCTGCTTCAACAATTTTTATTTTGGAATCTTGTTTAATGGACAAAATTTTTAAAGAAATCATTTTTAGAAGGTTCTCCTTGGAAAACGATGCATTTTTAGCTTAATTAGCCCTTTGAGGCAGATCAACTGTTGACACCACTGCGCCCTGTTGTCCGTCAATGTTTACTAAGTTCCTCTGCCTGTTTTGTAGAATTGTCACTGTGTTACCTCTATCTACTGGTGTTATAGTCAACCAAGATAATCGCCGTTTCTGAAAAATAGAAAATCAATTAATTTCTAAAATATCCTCCGAAACAACTGAGCAAATTGCAGTCAAACTTTGTTGAAATAGTCTAAGGGTTTTACCCTATCAATTTTTTTCTCGACATCAATACCATCTAAGACGGCCGCAAGTTACGTAACTCGTTTATATTTGATTTTAAAATCTTGTGTGAAACTGCTAAACCGGAATCAAACTTTACTGAAATGGACTGAGGTCATCCCTTCTCAGAATTATATCTGGTGTTCCTACTGACCAAAAAAGATAGACGTCACAGCCGAACGTTGTTTTACAAAGATTTTACAGAAAATTCAAAAGAAAATCTTCATGGGTGAGCCAGTTGAATCCAAACCTTTGTGGAACTTACTTAAGGTTATCCCTTCTTGGTATCGTGAAACCCAACCGACCGCTAAAGATGGCTACCAAAGGTGAATTTTAATGGTAACATGGGGCCCATGGGCTATTCACTATAAATCTCAACCGTCTCGTATGGGTGCAATGGTGCTCAGCTCGAGTGCGGATGGTCTTGGGTCAAACCAGAGACTTACTTCTTCTCCGCTAACCAGGTGGCATTATAGAAGGTAGAACAGGGAAAAGTCAGCTCCGAGTCAAAATAATGTGTTGAAGTACGGAAGTCTTCCTGCAGGTTTGTTGCCTTGTGAGCTAACATGTTAAAACCCGACTATAAGGGTGTCAGTCTGAAGTCCATTTCAGTTCCTTTAAATAATGGAGTTTGCCGTCTAGCAACTTTATTTGCAGATCAAATTAAATTATTTTGATTTCACCTATATAAAATATTGATGATACTTCCTTTATACTTTCACTTCTGTGAAAGCTTGCATTGCTTTAGAGAATTTTTTCCTATTACAACTCAACAGAAATTATTTCTTGTTGTTAAATTGTTAACCTGGACGGGTCAATTCAAAAAGATACCTAATCAAGCTAATTAAGCATAAAATTCATTAGCGCCATAGTCGTTTCTTTGGTATTTAAATGAACAAATAGTCTATTTTCAACAGTCAATGTTTTTAATATGGGACCTACGATATGGTAGAATGTAGATTTAGTGTATTCATTTTTGGGTACTTGACTAAAAGTTTTCCAACATTGTGATTTGTTTTAAAAATTCCCCGTTGTTATTTACATATTTTCCTTATCGGCTTTCGTTACGTCATGAAATGTATATTTCATTTGTTCCGTGAATGTAAATAAAAATTCATTAAGTTTGGCTGATCTTTCTATTTTTTGGCTCCTGGCATGTCTGATGAAGGTAAATCCAGAAAAGCACTTTTGGCCTTTGAAAATATTTGTTATAAATGTATGTAAGGTGTTTGGTCTTGTCTTTCTGACATATATTTCAAATTCTTTGGTTTAAATTTTAGTTAACAAAGATACCGCCTTGCCATTAAAATATTTTCACAAAAAGCCACATTTATGAAAATGGTTGTTGCCTTACTTGATGTAAACTTCAGATCCAGTTAATGTAATACTTATAGATAATTACATGCCCCTTTCCATATCAACCCAGGTATCATCCCGAGACTCCAATATATTGGCCCGAGGGCATCAGACCGAGGGACGATATTGGTCGAGGGATGATACCAGGATTAATATGGAAAGGGACGTGTAATGATCTGTTTATCACATATTTTGTGCACAGTAGGTATTAACTTTCTGTGACTTAAAACAAAGTGATTCTATCTTGCATGCATTTAAAAATTAAATACATTTTAGTAGCAGAAACTGCTCATACTTATCATAGCCTGGCAGTATAGCTGTCAACTACAATAAACGTGACGTCAAAATGTTCTCTAACAGCACGTATGTGATGGCCATCTAGACTGGTCGGTCGAGATGAGAGATAAGTAATACTGAGTGGGGAGAACGACCTGAGAGGCCCTCCACTAAAGTGTAGTACTCTGGCCTGATCATTATTTTTTTGCTATCACTCCTGAATGCTGCGTGCTTAGCAGAGAAGCAGCAAATAATAATTTTAATGTCTTTAGTTTTACCCGTCCTTGGATCGCACCCACAACCTTCCGCACTCAGACCACAGAGAAAAGTTTGAAATTTTGTTTTGTAGCTGAAAGTATTATTCTGACACCTGCTAGAACAAATGCCCTGCTGAATTTGAGTTGTGTAAACTATGAGACAGTGAAACAGGAGATAAAATATCTTCTCAAAGGAAAGTTCTAAGTGAAAATGCCAGTCCCCGACACCCCACCTCTGCTATAAGAAAATGGTTTTTTGACGAATAATCAACTTTTTGTCAAAGAAATTAAACTAACTGTATTCAAAATATCGGTATTCTTCATTTGGGGTCAGAAGGTTAGACTTCTGTCAACTTGAAATACAAGCATCTACGAATGGGAGCAACAGGGTGTTTAGTATTGATTTGGATTAAACCGCTGTACACCTGAGAAAATGCCACCTGCCCAAGTCTGCCTGTTGCTGTTAATGCAAACCACGTGAGTTTGCTACCTGTCATAAATCTTTTGTTATGGATGTTATTACTTGACCAAATGAATGACCATCGAGATCCCTTTAAAGATCGTAAAAGATAAGATCTAAGAGAAGGAGACACGCTTAGAACGTGTGGCGTTTGTACTAAGAAACCAATCAAAATAATGGTAGTATAATTGATTCTTCAAATAATTTGATCTTTTGTGTTTGAATCACGTTACACACCCCTTAATTATTATGCGACATAAAAGTTCAGACCTATTATGTCAGGATGAAAACAACATTATTAGCTTACATTTGCAGCAATGATGAGATTCGTTAACGCATTGAAATGTATGCAGGTAAAAAGGCCAATAACAATATACTGCATTGTGACCATGGTGACGAAACCTAAAAGTTATCCAGCTTTGCAATGTAATAAAGGGCCATATGTATTGACATCAAAAATAAGAACTTTTCATCACAACTACTGAAGTAATACACTGAAGTAATAGACCTGAAGCTGCCTGCTGTAAGCATAATTAATTGAGGCTTTAGGTACTTACCTTCACCAATAATGTTATCTAACGCGGGGTAACTTAGACAAAATAACTACTAATAACCATTAATGAAGATAGTAGTGAAAGTGTCCAATTATATTAGCACCCAGAAACTTAACCTCATTCTATATCCTAATAGAAGCAGATCAAGAAGCCCGCCGTTCTCTGTTTTAATAACCTTTTTAACGTATTAGACAAAGTGGATAATATTGAAGCAAAATAATGTGTTTCAGGAATCCATTCATATTGAGGACATATGTGTCGTTTTTAAACGCAGTTTCAGTTGATCGGCTTTGGGTCACAACGAAGACAAAGGACAAATAGAAAGGTAATTAGGGGTCAAATTAAACGGACACAGAAAAAATGACAGGTGATCACCCGTATCAAACTATTGTTCGCCCATCTGCACAAAAAAGTTCATCATGACAAAACATCTGAGGTCAAACTGTTGATTTTATCCACAGTCCCACATGTTCGTCAAATAATCAAATCATGCCGGATCATTTATTATACTTTTAAATATGACCTTAAGTATTAGCAGGGATAGATATTTTAAAACAAGTTAGGTGGTGATATATACAGATCTTTATAGTTTCATGCATTCAAATGTGACCTTTTATTTTAAAGCATCAAGTCAGTCAGTATAACTTCCAAAGCGTCTGATCGAAAACCATGTCCTTTTGTTATTTATGTTTCTATTATTAATACCATTCCCCCTCTAGTATCTTGCCATTTAGATCTGGATTTTGCTTAATGTATGTAACTGGTTTAATGTTATTTGAACATTTTAGGTTGCTTTTTTCAACACCGACGCAACAAATGAAGAAAAGATCGCACATGTTGTATTTTGGAGGGAACTGTATCTTCTGTATATCAGTATGTATATATATGTATGATAGAATGATATTAATATATAGAAATATCAATATGTAAACATATTGACCATCTAATTACCACCGAATACCGAATAAAAGCCTAAAAATGCCGAAGAATTAATAAGGGGTCAGTTGTAAAGTAATATCAAACACACGAGGGGTTTTATTAAGTTTTCCTACCTGCACCTGTTGATGTAGGTGAAAGAGGTCTCTGTGCCAAAGCCAATGTTATCTATAATCTTGGAGGAGAAAGTTTTTTTTATTTAATTCCTATAATTTTTACTATGCGCTTTTTCATCAACCGCCTTTATCTTTTAATAAAGTATGCAATACCATTTATTATTATTATTTAATTCAAACATGCAGACAATGAAAATGAAAAGATATGGGGTAAATGTCAGAGATACTGCTCTCCAACCACAGAAACAAAATACAAAAACAGAGGAATTTTAGAGGTCTCCACAAGGCCTTCAAAAAAGCTGGAATACCACTCCTTGTGAAAAACTCTAAACCACCCCAAATAAAAAATCGTGTATGCGTAAAATAATACTGCTCTTACCAGAGTATTATCAAAAATGTACATTTAACAGAACAATAAACACAAAGACCTCATCAGTATAGCTATAGTGACCAATAATTAAACCAAGTAATACGAAATACCAAAACATTAAAATACATCAAAATGTTTAAAAAAGTCAAATCCATTTAAGGTTATACGACATATGTTACCCCCTACCCCCTTTAGATTTTAAGCGACAGACATGCTACGTAGTACGCCTTACACGTGAAACATCGTAAGCGTATAATTTTTTATAGAAAGTTGGGCGAATTTTTTCGGCAGGTTGTGGCTGATTTAAGACTAGAATGCTGGATTCAACTCTAGGTGCACTATACCAGTTATGCGAGACAAATTATTAATTTCCAAATAGTTTTAGAAGTATTTAGGTTCTACTTTGTACGGAGAGCCGTTCGGGTCATAACCCTTACCGGACTGTCTTTAAACCTTACTTCGTAGAATGGCATTTTGCCAATTTCAAACCTTTATCTAAGAAATATTTTACTAATTTTTGTCAAGAAGTACAACCTAGTGAGTCGTCCAATAAAACATAAAAATTAAAGTACTGCCCTCATAAGATACTTCTCAGGCAAATAAACAGAGTTTTAGGTGGGGAATTTACCGTTGTAAGTTTTTTGCCTTCTAAAATATTTTTAAAATTTTCAAAAGGAAATTATATTAACCATTTACTTATATAAATTGTTGCAGTAAGACAAGAAAGAAATTTTGCAATTACATATTAAGTTTATGTTACTTTGAGAGCATTCTACAGGGCTATTTGTAAAACCCCGCCAATAGAGTTATTTCCCTTTTACATTGTAAATCCCAAAGAGACTTTTCTTTTGTTCCACGTTCATATACTATTGAACACAATATATAAAAAGTAGTTTCTATTAAGACTCGCCAAGATACAATATTTTATTAAAATTAAAAAAATGGTAATGCCTTTTACTTTTGAAAAAGGCATTCCATGAAGTAAGGTGTCAGTTGCATTTCAATCAGATTCAAATACTAGTGTCCAATGTACGACCTGATTATAATCCGACTGATCAAATTTTCTCTGGTATAAAACCTACGTTCGTTAGAAAATGTGTGAAAATTTCATTTTTTTATAATGCTGACAGTAATTGCGTATTGATATATTTACGGTTATTCACCCCTGAGCACGTTTATTGGAATTACAGTGATATAAACAGCATGTTTCGTTGAAAACAAATGTACAATGATTTTTTGCTTTTGCTTTTCCTCTCTGATCTGTTTATTAAAATATTTTAACAATAATATTTGCATACTTTTCTTTTAAAAAATTAACAAGGCGACATAGACCAATTTTTATTAATCAAAATTGAAAAAAGTACTTCTTTGACACAGCAAACAGTTTCCTTGTCAAGGTACCTAATACTCGGATGGTTTCGATCGAGGTTTTTTGTAATAATTAAATGGCGTATTTAGGCTTAGAATTTAAGCATATCTAATCTGCAAAGTTGTGCATAAGTTCAACTAACTTACGGTGTCTTCTCCTTCTATACAATATCTTAAAATATCATTTTAGCATGTATGTTATATAAAAGATATTGTTTACAATAACAAAATTATAAACTGACAATGCAAGAAAGGAGAAAAAACACAAGAAAAATACACGGACGCGATGCTGATGATGTGTGTGGATTTTCGCTTTTTTTGGCTGTTATTTTGATTAAACAACAAGGAATTTGTCTATTCTTTTATAAAATCTAGCCCGAGTTGGAATATAGAAACATTGTTCTTATTCAAAAGTAAATTACAGCCACAAATTAAAAGATTTAATTCAAAATGTATACGTTGGCCATCAGAGTGCGTCTGTTGGAAAAAGTGGAAGTGCTGTTTCAAAGTCAGTGCATTTGATTGAAGTCAGTGCATTGGTTAGTGGGTGGTGAATTGAAGTCAGTACATTGGTAAGTGAGTGGTATATTGAATTAGTGCATTATTTAATGGGTGGTGAATTGAAGTCAGTACATTGGTTAGTGAGAGGTGTATTGGAGTCAGTACATTGGATAGTGATGGTGTATTGAAGTCAGTACATTGGTTAGTGGGTGATGAATTGAAGTCAGTTATTGGTTAGTGGGAGGTGTATTGAAGTCAGCGCATTGGTTAGT
Source organism: Geukensia demissa (assembly GCA_034783895.1). Classification (NCBI taxonomy): domain Eukaryota; kingdom Metazoa; phylum Mollusca; class Bivalvia; order Mytilida; family Mytilidae; genus Geukensia; species Geukensia demissa. Next base: position 843 of record JARWCS010348724.1, on the reverse strand, counting down.
GGGTCAGTACATTGGGAAGTGGGTGGTGTATTGAATCAGTGCATTATTTAATGGGTGGTGAATTGAAGTCAATATTGATGTCAGTACATTGGTTAGTGGGTGGTGTATTAATGCCAGTACTTTGGTTAGTGGTTGTGTATTGATGTCAGTGCATTTGTTAGTGGGTGGTGTATTGAAGTCAGTACAATGGTTATAGTGGGTGGTGTACTGAAGTCAGTGCATTGGATAGTGGGCGGTGTATTGAAGTCAGTGCATTGGTTGGTGGGGGCGGGGTGTATTGATTTCAGTACATTGGTTATAAGGTGGTGTATTGAGGTCAGTACATTGGTTAGTGGGTAGTGTATTGAAGTCAGTGAATTGCATAGTTAGTGGGCGTGTATTGAATTCAGTACATTGATTAGTGGGCGGTGTATTAATGTCAGTACTTTGGTTAGTGGTCGGTGTATTGATGTCAGTACATTGGTTATAAGAAGGTGTATTGAAATCAGTACAATGGTAAGTGGTTGGTTTATTGCAGTCCGTGCACTGGATAGTGGGCGGTGTATTGAAGTCAGTAAATTGGTTGGTGGGCGGTGTATTGGAGCCAGTGCATTGGTTAGTGGGTAGTGTATTGAAGTCAGTACATTGGTTGGTGGGTGGTGTATTGATGTCAGTACAATGTTTAGTGGGTAGTGTATTGAAGTCAGTACATTGGTTGGTGGCCGGTGTATTGGAGCCAGTGCATTGGTTAGTGGGTAGTGTATTGAAGTCAGTGCATTGGTTAGTAGGTAGTGTATTGAAGTCAGTACATTGGTTGGTGGGTGGTGTATTGATGTCAGTACAATGTTTAGTGGGTAGTGTATT
>JARWCS010348713.1:0-11171 GCA_034783895.1 Geukensia demissa | reverse complement strand
AAATAACATGGAAAAATTTCATTTTTTATCTGATTTTGATTTGTTTTTTCCAAATCATTACTTATGAAAAATGCAACAAAAATAACACCAGTTTGAGAATAATACCATTCAAAATGTTCACTTATACAGTCCTATTACTGTGTCCAGCACATTATTGTGTACAGCAAAATATTGTGTCCACACCCAAAAGTGTGCTCACGAAGCACCTCAGTTGACCATGCTGGTACACTCCTACTGAATCTGCCACTGTTTTTGTTTTTTTCATGCATTTGATTGGTTGTTCATATAATTGTGTTTCCTGTTTCAGACAGAGACCAATGCACGATACATACCAATTACACAAATTATACACAACTCTGACAGTAAGCAACTAACAATGCATATAAAGATGGAGAAGGAAGGCTGTTACCAGGCAGTGGTGACCTATGGTGACACCAAACTTAGGAATGGTGATTTTAATATTCTAGTCATTAGTGGTGAGTTTTAAATTTTATGGTTTACAAAAAATGGTGGTCTTTTGTGACACTAGAATTAGGAATTCGTGATTTTGATATTCTTTGTTTACAAGTCAGTGGTGAGATCATGGTGAAACCAAATTTATTTAGAGACAATTTCAATTTTCTTTTTGTCCAATATTCTTATTACCAGACAGTAAAAAAATATGGTGACACTACCGGTAAATTGAGTATGGTGGCTTTTTTAAAATAAATTTTTGATTAAGAATATATGTTATCTGTTGACATGATTTTGTTAAAAGATACACATTAGTCTCCCACATAATTTAATAAAAAATGAAGGCTAGGAAATGTTCTTGAATGATCTTTGGAAAATTAGGTCAGATTTATGTTTTAGAAATAAGTACTTTTTCTAGAGTCGTAAAAACCAAAAACAAAAAATTCAATAATTGGATGATATTTTGTGAAGACTTGAATTTTTCTTTTGGAAGAATATGTGTTCACAGTGGCATGAAATAATTGGGGTTTCCGTGGAAACTTCAAATCAACTTTAAATCAAAACATCCAAATTTATACATTTTACTGGCTTAAAACAAATATAAACTTCCTATTGGTGTAGGAGTAGACTACACATGTGCGTGAAACCATTGACTATGGCTACTGATTTATATACAACTTACCCTTAACAGAAGAAGTGAGGATAGTTTGACCTCTACTCCCAGAGTCATGTGATGTCATATATATCATTGTTCAAGATAAATATTGGTCATCTTTGCAGTGCATGTATATTTTGCAGCTTGTTGATGTTAGTGTTAGTTTTATGACATATTTACTAGATAAGCAATTGGGGCGATAAGAACCCAGAAAACTAGTTTAACCATCACAACATATTGTGCTTGTAAAAAGTCAGTCTATCTTGCTTGTATGTAATTGAAATTTTATATTAGTCTTTGTGAACATTGTTTGTTAGTGGTTGACTTGTAAGACATTGGTTGTTTGTTAGTGGTTGATACAGGTATCCGTCTTGTCAGACATTGGTTGTTTGTTAGTGGTTGATACAAGTATCTGTCTTGTCAGACATTGTTGTTTGTTAGTGGTTGATACAGATATCTGTCTTTTCAGACATTGGTTGTTTGTTAGTGGTTGATACAGGTATCTGTCTTGTCAGACATTGGTTGTTTGTTAGTGGTTGATACAAGTATCTGTCTTGTCAGACATTGGTTGCTTGTTAGTGGTTGATACAGGTATCTGTCTTGTCAGACATTGGTTGTTTGTTAGTGGTTGATACAGGTATCTGTTTTGTCAGACATTGGTTGTTCGTTAGTGAATGATACAGGTATCTGTCTTGTCAGACATTTGTTGTTCGTTAGTGAATGATACAGGTATCTGTCTTGTCAGACATTTGTTGTTTGTTAGTGGATGATACAGGTATCTGTCTTGTCAGACATTGGTTGTTTGTTAGATGTTGATACGGTCTGCTGCCTTTTCAGGTATTTTATTAAGCCTTGTTGTCTGATTACCATATTACATTTTATTTATTCCAGAGGAAGATTTGGAACTTGTTAACAAAACCACATCCAAGAAAAGTCACAATATATGGTATGAGGCACGATTGATATCAGACATCGCAGATTCATCACTGAAGGCAAAGAGAGTTTATGTTTATATATCACCAAAGGTAATATGATAATATGTTTAAATAAAGTTTAAAAATTCTTGTCTTTTGTGACTTAGATGTTTATCTATGCATTTTAAACAACAACTTATTTGTAGGTGAGTTCAACTTCTAGCATGATAATTCATGGTACAAAGTAAAGTTCAACATGGAACACAAATATACTGTATTCAATGTTAGATCATTGTTGGATGATCTTCATAGACTGGCAGATTTCCTTTTTTCATGAAAAATTGTTGGAATAAGTTATTTCAAACTAGCTGTAAGGAATGATTAATTTAAAAATAGGAGATGTGGCATGATTGTCCATGAGACAGCCACCCACCAAATGACAGTAGAATTTAAACTTCTACAGGTCCCGTTACTGCCTTCAACAATGAACCAGAGTCCATACCATAACGGAAACTGTAAAAAGCCCCGAAATACAAAATGTGAAACTATACATAAAACACGACAATCAAAAATAGTCAATTATAACCTGTCGGTTTGCCGAAATGACGTAAATTATATATAAAAATAAGAAAATGATTGAATAAAAGACTGTTATTACATGTATTAAACAGCATTTTCACATCAACTTATACTTGTGTAAAAAAATAACATTTTGGCCAAATATGGGCTTAACTTACCTACTTCTTTGTGGCTGTCCTTTTTAACCTTACATCACGAAGTGAGGGGGCTTATATGATACCTTCAGTGTTGGCTTTCGAAATAGCATGCCATTGGTTAAAATCAATTCCCACTTTTTGACATGTACTTTATCAACCATATTGATATGCGTTATGCATCTAGGGATGACAACTGCAATGCATGCTTTGGAAGCTGACTTTGATTGACCTATATATAACGAGTGAAAGACTCGTATAGAAAACATGATTAAAGTCAATTTGATCGAACTGACATGTCCCATATTAACAAACTTTTTTGCATGATGCATACTTCGAATGCTGACTTTAACCTATATTAACGCATGAACGACTCGGTTAGGAAACATGGTGAAAATCGATGCGAGCTTACTGACAACCACATTTGTTTGCAGATGCATCTAGGGATGACAACTGGATTGCATGCTTCGAATGCTGACTTGGCCTTTATTTAACGCATGAACGACTTTGTAGGAAACATGGCTAAAGTCCACTCCAGCTTTCTGACATGCCCCACATCAATTGACTGTAATAAAAGAGACAATACTGCATGTTTTAGGAAATAGCCAGTTGTTAAACACGTTTGGATAGAATTCAGATAATTGTTAAAATAGGTTCGATATGATTTTGTTGTATACTGCGGAACAAGTAATTTTTGTTGCACCTTATCCCACTTTTTTTCTGTAAAAAAGTTTGTTGATTCCAAGCCTTTGTTCATTTTGTTTGTTTCAAATTTGTCTTGTCTCTTTGGGCTGTGTACTTTTGATATCTTACATGGGAGTTCTACACTAGACTTGTAATAAATAATATATGATATATGTGTACTATAATTTACCCTGTTACCTTTAAGTTCATGCCCAAATCTGTGGCCTTTAATAACTAGTGTTATATACCTCTTTTGCAGTGCATTTTCATATTAATACACCGTTTAACATGTTTAACAAAAATAAAGACATATGCTCAATGTTAAAAAAAATTTGTGTTTCTGAGACACAGTATTTTTGACCTTCCGTTTTTTCTTTATGTTTTATTTGACCACATCTCCTAGTAAACATTATATAGATATTCCTTTGGTTTGTTTTTATGTACGATTATCATAATACTCGGTGCAGTCTATATAAAATGAATTATTGTACATGTATTACTATTAGAACTCGATATCTTCTGTCCAATGAAACCATATATGAAAAGTTGAAAGATGAAAAATAAAAAATTACAAAAATTTACAATGAAGCATAGTATCACATGGGTATTCTACTCTGGATTTAAATAATAAACTAAAGTTGTCCGTTTAATCAACGTTTACATAAGATGTTTCATTATTGTATAATTTAGATATAAACATATTCAGCTAACTCTTTTACAAGAGAAATCATAGTGTTTGCTTCATGGACAGTGATTTCTAGTCGTATGTATTTGTGTGATTGTCATTATTACAAGGTACAGTTCCACTATTATGAATGTTTTTTTATTTATTAATGTGTATTTTCTATTAAATTGTAACTTAATATATCTGGTATTATTGAACCACGTTCAAGTAAAGACTACTCGGAAAACCAAATTTTCCTTGGTATTTGGTGTGAGAAGTTGTTGTGGATAACATATTAGATAGTCTATAAGCCAAGTCTGAAAAAGCCACTTGTTAACAGTTTGGATGTCTACCCCTGGATACCGTAATATTTTCAGATAATTAGTTTTCTAAATAACTTATGTTTTATTTTTAATCTGTTATACTTGTCAAAATGTGTGCAAAAGGGGTATAACATATCCTTTTTAGACCAACCCTTATTACGACAATGAGCTTTTTCAACTTAAAACAATCATATTTCACTTATATGTACCGATAATTTATCGTGTTTGAATATTATGCAATAAAAGTTTATAATCGAGAACAACTTTGGATATACGAACTTAGTTAACTTTGTTTGAATCCACAATAAAAACAACCTTTTTTTTAATCAAAATCTTGAACAAAATTGTTAGTTTTCGATACACAGTTCCATGACAATGTTAACATCTTTCTGCTACGTTTCCTGTTAACATTTGATTCCTTATACAAATTTCCAAAGTTCACGTATAGCGAAGATTTGGCAAGAAACTGGTGAATTTTCATAAATTAATTCGGAATATTTCGTCAAATCACATTTGACAACGGACATTATATATTAACGTTTATAAACATTGAATACATTATTATAAAAATCATAATCCCTTATATAACGATCGATATAAAAATAAGCAATAAAACCATTATATATCAGTCAAACTTTTATAAAATTTAAGTACTAATCTACTTATTGATGTGAACCGTGCACTCGACCGTTACACAAAAACGCGCGCTCTTATATGTTGACTTTTCGCGCCATAGAATTTATCACATGAAATGCCTTAAAACTTTATTATATCATCTTCATTGGATAACCACTAGAGCTTAATTACTTTAAAATTAAGCCCTTCTTACATTTAATAGCAATCTACTCAATTAGTCCGTCAGCTAGGTCGATCTACAATGCACCCCCTAGACTCTGCCACATATGATTTTTATTTATATTATACTAAAGGATTTTAGATGTTCCTAAGGAAAAAGTTCGGAAATATGACATGCCGAAGTTTAGTACCACCCTCAGATTTTTTATATTTTAGTTTTTGAAGGTAAGTATGTTTCCAAGAGCCCTGACAGCGCCATTACTTCAGAAAGACCTATCAATTGGGCATCAATAGAAAGCTGCAGGATAACCGTTCAAAAAACATAAAATGTATAGGCTTTCTCTCCTTACTTTAGTAGTGATCGCTTAAACTTTACCCCTACCCCTAACAAAAAATGGACTGAAAAGAAAAAATAGAAAAAAAAATAGGCTTTTAATTTTGTTATTTTTTAATGTTTGCCACTTTTCGGGAAATCATTAAACATCTTTTGAATGATACGTTGTACCAAGATAAGAAAAATTCAGCATATCTATTTTGAAGCCAAAATCAAGAAAAATAGGTGATTTTTCCAATACAAGCAGTTTACGACATATTGTTAAAAATCAACTAAATAGAATGTTTTGATATTGGCTTTAATTTATTACTACATCAATGATCTTTATTTTGAAGCAAATTTGGTACAATTTGGACAATTTTTCATCTTCAAAATAAAGAAAATAGTACCCCTCACCCTTATATTTAAAACAAACATTGTATGATTTGTAGATAAGGATTTGCATAGGGGTGATAAAATGATGCATTTCTTCATGAAATTGACAGAATTAACACCAATGTACTTTAATCTAACGGTTATTTGGAAATACAATCTCTATACATTAAAATAAGGAGGAAAAACTTAAAAATGGGAGATTTCAGGATTACAATTTTCTACTACTGCATAACAAAACTCAATCTAGGAAAAATTATGCAAATTACAAACTTATAATTTCTGTTTTATTTATGTCTGAATAGTATTTGATGCCATATTTGACTATTATTACTATTAATAATGAATATTTGATGAGAATTATAGGGAAATGTACGTCGTTTTTTTGTAATTCACTCTGCATGAGCCTAATTTTAAATTTCTTTGAATTTATGTTTTAGATTTGTCATGGTAATCACTAAATGAATATTTAAATCAGGATTTGACCAAAGTATCAATATTTTAAGTAAAAAATGGGTGATTATTGGTTTCATAGATTTACCATTATCATCAAAGAGTGATCATCATTTATTCCTAAAGCATCAGATAACAATTTTGATTAATAATTAAATTTTCATTAAAAGTAGCATGAACCTATCAAAGTTCTAGATATGCTTTAAAAGAAAAGCATGAATATATTCTTATTTAGAAATATTGGAATATATCCGCAATTTCTGTTTGTTTACCCAATAATGCGCTATCAAGGTCGTTGATGTTAATTTTCTAAATGATTTTTAAAATAATTTGTCTTTTTACTTTTCGTTATATTTTATTTAATAAAATAAGAAAATATTTAATAACATTTAAAGAAAATAAATTGAAAAAATATTTCAATCTTAAGAAAATCAATACAGATGCAATCAAATATTATTTTACCAAAGAAACACATCAATTAATTAGTATTCCTTGTGATTTACTTTTTTGATTTGAATATTACTTTACTATTATGAAATTAAATTTAAACAAGACGTTAAAGAAAGGTAAAAAGACAAATTATTTAAAAGAATCATTTAGAAAATCAACATCAAAGATTTTTATAGCGCTTTTTGGGGTTAACAAGAAACCATCTCTAAGGATCCCGCCGTAGGCTAAATAAAGTAAATTATAAGGGTCCCATGAAAAACCCTAAGTTTGGGACCTTGAGCTTTGAACGACAAAAATTATTTTGTACATGACACATCTTCTAATAGTGGTGAACAATCATACAAAGTCTCATCCCTCTACAGTAATTGGTTACAAAGTTCTGGAGCGGACACGAATGTGTTTCGGACGGACGGACAGATTGATTACTATAGGGCGTTCGCCACATAGTGGCGGGACCCTAACAAACAGAAATTCCAAATAGATTCGAATATATTTAATTCATGTGTTTCATAGTAAAATAATATTTGATTGCATCTGTATTGATTTTCGAAAGGTTAGATTTTTTCAATTTAAAATCCTTAATTGAAAAATTGAATATTTCCTTATTTTTATTGAATAAAATATTAAAAACAATTAAAAGAAAAGTAAAAAAAAAATGAATTTTTTAAAAAATTATTTACAAAATCAACATAAAGACTTTAATCGCGCTTTATTGTGTAAATAAACTGAAATTCCGGATAAATTTGAATATTTCTCAAGTAGAATATAATCATGATTTTCCTTTAAATCATATCTGGAACCTCCAAATTACATTTGAAAGATTTATTGTTGTATAAATGAAAATTTAAACCGTAATCATAATTGTTATCTAATGCTTTAGAAATAAATATTTATCGCTTTTTGATGATAAAAGTAAATCTATGAAACAAAAATCGCGCATTTTTCAGTTAAAAAATTTATGCTTTGGTCAAACCATAATTTAATTTTCATAAATCTGATTCATTTAATGATTACCATGACAAATCTAAAACATAAAATGAAAGAAATCTTAAATTAGGCACCTTCAGAACGAATTACTAAAAATGACGCAAATTAGATGAAATTTTCCCAATATTTCCCATTAAATATGGATTATGAATAGTGATAAAAGTCACATAACACATATGGCGTAAAATACTATTCAGACATAAAATAAACAGAAATAATAAGTTTGTGATGTGTATTATGTAACCTAGATTGTGATTTTATACAGTAGTAGAAAATTCTATAATCCTGAAATCTCCCATTTTTCAGTTTTCCGTCATTATTTTAATGTTTTGTGATTTTTTTCCAAATAAACGTTAGCACATTAGTGTTAATGTTGTCAATTTAATGACGAAAAACATAATTTTATCAACTCTGTGCAAAGTTTATAAGTTTATGCAGGAAACTTGTAAGTCCCAATGTGTTATGTTTAAATTTACAACATTTCCATAAAAGTTAGGTTGTCATATTCCGTCTTTAATAAACTTCTGCAGGTGAAACCAGACTAAAATCTTTTTATTTATGATAGAATTTGGTAAATGTTTTAAATTATTTGTGGTATCGAAATACTATACTTAATAATTTTGCTGGTAAAGCAAAGATAACTTTTATTTAAATCTAAGAAATCGCTGCATACACTGGCAAATGAGACATGTTGAGAAATATTAACACCGCCTAAAGTAGCCATAGGGACGTCTCCGTCAAAGAAGGGAAAATTTACAATAAGGAATTCATCTGTTTTGATGTATATTTTGATTTTGTTTAACCGTGTGGAACAGAAACATTTACTGTGTTTTTTCTCTACAAAAAAGAAAAAGAAAAATATCACCGTTAATCAAACGCTATATTCCTAAAGCCTACTTGGACAAGTGATCAAGGGAACTCATAATACAGTATGCGATGAAACCAAAAAAAAAACAGCGTGAATTGGCGTCTACAGACATGGGCCGGTCGGTGTCATCGTCTGTCGTACCAACCCCTGCTAAAGGGGCGTAATTAATTCCAGTTGGATGTATAAACACTTGAACCGCTATTCGCAAACGTTGTGTTGGGGAAAGTAAAGGCAGTAGGTATTTCGGTCCTGGAGGTACTAGTCCTCTAATAGCGGCGTCCCTGGGGGATGTTTTAATCCGTCCGGGAAGAGACGTTAAAGACGCCCTGTGTTTAGAAAATGTCATGTTCTAAGTACGTTTAAGATCCTTTGTAACATCGCAGTTTAAGTGGTGAGTAAGCGGACAGTTACAAAGTCAAAGGACAAGGTACGTTAAGGCCCGTTTTTGGCCCAAGAATTTTCATGAAAAATGAAAAGTGGCTAATATCTATTAGTTTATATTTTTTGTATTGAAAAATGTCTATAAAATGAAAATACGACAAAATTTTTAGTTTAATTGGTTTTACAACGGCCACGTGGCACATAGAAGTTGCTTAAAATAATAAATTAGTAAGAAATTACCTAATTTGATACATTATTTGATACTATTTTGTCGATTTTAATATAGATCGCACAAAAACATCACAACCAAACTTAGTACAAATATAGATCTATCGACTACAAATGTTTGGTTAAAATGTCTTCGTGATGTTTTTGTGCGATCATCTCTATTTGGAACAAAACACCTAAAAGTATTTTGAACGAAAATATTAAATTCTTGTCAAAATAGTCAACTGTACCCGTTCATTTTGACGAAATGACGAAAAGTATACAAGAAAAAGTAATGAATTAATGAAAAACGATTATTAAACAGCATTTTCACAACAACTCATTATTGTGCTACAAAATCTAAAATTTAGGCCAAATATGGGGCTTTGCCTTTATTTGGAAGTTAGGTCCAAGTTTTTGTTTTCTCAGAAACTATATTTGATATTTGAAGAGACTTGTTATGAGGTTGCTATCCGTTGAAATAACATACATGTGTCAGATGCAGATTTTGATTACATTGACCTGTATATCAATCAACAGCTTTTAACTTGAAATATCTGCTTTATGGTGTAAGCTAAGTTTTTGTTATCTCATAAAAATCACTGGCTATCTAAATTAGACTTGTCATTAAGTTGCATGGATGTAGCATGCATGATACGAAAGCAGTTTTAGATGACCTTGACCCCAATGTAATGTAGGATCTAAGTTGTTTTATTTTTTGAAAATTGTTATTTTGTTATTGAAAGTGATGTTCCATGTTTTGTTTTCTCAGAATCAATCTTAGATACCTTGATGAAACTTTTGGGAAGTTGTATTGATGGCAGTTTCAACTTTGCCAATTTTCCAGAAGACTCCCAGACCTGTTATATTTTGGAAAATGACCTTGAAATTAAACAGAAAAGAATTCAGAATGTCAATGGCAGTGAAATGAGTCTTAAGAGTAACATATATAGCAGTTCCAACGTACTTTGGTAAATTTCCTTGAAGTCTGTAAGACCTATTAACAAATGGAATCCGAAAATCAATTTCATTCAAATGGATATTTTAGATAAAGAGAAGACTCTCAGACCTGTAAATTTATAAACTTGGGTGACTGCTTGTGTGTATATCTACTGGTAAGATAGAGTAACCCACGATTTACAGTCCTCTTGATTTCTCAAATTACAGAAAGTGTGTTGGACAAAGACTATAGTGATATAGGGTATTTGTGAAGGAATTTATTGATGTGTTTTCCCAGCCGACTCACTCACAAACTGAATAAAGGCTGATTTTACCCATTTGCCACATTATTCCGTCAAAATAGCGTTTATTACTAATTCCAGCAATTTGGTCAAACAATTGAAAATGAAGCTACAATTTTACTCCAAAAAAGGAACTGTTTTGAAGGCGTTTTAATTTAGTTTCATGACGCCATCAACAATGATTTATCGATGTGTAAACTTTTTTGTTTAAAAATGCAGCATATTTTAATACTGGAAGTATATTCAAATAAATATTACAAACCAACCAGTAAACAAATCTTATTTTCCCTTGCCGTTAGTGCTTTTTCATGTAGAATAGTAAAAAGGCAAGATTTTGCCATTGCCACCAGGAATTTTTCAATGAATTCACTAGTGGAGCAGGAGTTGCTTACCCTTCCGGAGCACCTGAACTGACCCTGGTTTTTGTGGGGTTCGTGTTATTCCAGCTTTAGTTTTCAGTGTTGTGTTGTGTGTTCTATGTTTGTCTTTTTGTTGTCGTTTTGTTGGCCATGGTCTTTTTTTTGTCTTCCGACTTAAAGATTTCTGTCTGCTCATTTGATATGTTCGAAATCCTTTTACGAATTAATACAGGTTAGCTTAGTATGTTCCAGGTCGTTTTTTCTAATTAAGCATATGACCTTAAAACGATGAGAACGAATACCTTCAAATGGATTAAT
>JARWCS010348703.1:0-11171 GCA_034783895.1 Geukensia demissa | reverse complement strand
ATTTTATAATGATATCACAACTCCTTCTTGAAAAACTTCCTTAAACCTTTTGGGACGGACGTATGGACGGACGGACGCACGCACAGACCGAAGAAATATAGGCATAAAAAGTGAAAACATTACTTTGTACAACTGTGAAATCAACATATTTTACACAAAATGGAAATTATTTTGTTCACTTAAACGTAATTCTCTATTTATCTGCTTTTCCAGCTATTCAACTTTTTTTTTTAAAGTGATTATCAATCCATGTGCACTGATTATGTCACATGCAATTAAGTGGACTTTGATTGACGACCTCAGTATGTAGTTAGGGATTTTAGACAAAATTTTACTAAAAACGGCAACTTAGTCCATTGAAGAATTAGAGAAACAAAACCTTACATTGTTCAAACATTGATAATAGAATTTTTTACAGTCTCAATAGTTAAATCTTTCAATTCCTCAAATCACGATTATCAATGACTTAGAATGTAAGATTCTCTAATTTAATTAATTAATTGTTATTAAGCACTTTTCATGGCATTCAAATGTTTTTTTGCACTGATTATCAATGCAACGTGCAATTTAGCGTACACTGATAGACAACGTCACTATTAGATGATACTATACTTCAAATGGCAAATTAGTCCATTGATGAATAAGAGAAACAAAATCTTACATTGTTAAAGCATTGATAATTGTATTTTCTACAATCATGATATTTAAGATATTCAAACCTTCAAATTTCTCACCATGGATAGAAACGATCTTGATTATACATGATAAAAATATGATTATCAATGGCTATCAATGTAAGATTCTCTAGAAAAATGGCCATGCATATAACAACAGCATCATAACATGACAAAATGAAAATGAGAAATACTTTTCTTTAAATACTATTCGATACTACCTCAGGTAAAAAATCTTTTTAAAATTTTGAAAAAAATAAAGCTTATGCAGCTACAAAAAGCTAATTTTTTTTCTGTACCTGCAACATCTTTTTCCCCAGTGGCAGTCAAAAACTGTTTCCCTGTTGTGTCCTATCCTACCTACTTTTGACAATTGTTGAACTTGTTCTCGCCCTTTGAATTGGGAAAAATGTTGCCTACACATTTGAACTTGGAATCCAAATGAATATTTGCAGAGTCTTTAACACAAAGTTTTTGTGATTGTTTATATCATCAATTAACTCTGAAGTATTAACTCTAAAGTATGAGCAAATAAGATTTGATTTCAGCTGTAATAATTGGGAAAGTTATGTCTATAATTGGGGGATTTTTTAACATTTTGGCATTGGGACAGGGGCCCATATTCGGCCCCAAAATAAGGTTTGGAAAATCATTGATCAATCAAGCAATCTAAAACAACTAACTTAAGCCAGTATCAGTACTTACAATGAGTACATTTCCAATGGTATATCTTTCCTGTTCTGATTCCAACTTGGCCCCATACCAGAAACCTAGAGCATAGGCCCCAAACATGACTACATATACCAGTCCAACAGAGAATCCGTTGGTAAAGCCTTTCTTTACTCCGACATCCTTGGCTTCTTGCAGATGTGAATTATACCTAAAAAACACCAATAATAATTTTATCAATAGAGACAAAGGAAGGAACATCACTCCTTTTATATAGATGGACAGAAAAATTTTACCAATCATTTTTCTTAAAACTTTTAGTAGATTTATAAAAATAATGTAATTTTCCATTCAAAATCAATATTACTAAAAAACTTTTGCCCATAAAGACTTTTGAATAACCGATTCCTTCTATACCAGAATTGATTTTGCTAAGAATTTGAACATTAAGAGAAGCAATCAATAAAATCTATCCAAAGCTCTGCACAACAAAGGACATTTATCTATACTGTTTGAAGATGACAAACTTTTAAATGCAATCATGGATGTTTAATTGTCTCAGGCCACCCCTGGTCAATGTTTCCTACAGAGTAAACTTTTTTACCACAAAAGTTACATTTAATGGGTAAATTGTCAAATTTTACACAACTGCAAAGATTGTTCAGCAGTTCTAGCAAACAGAAACAAAGACTTTCTCAAAATAAAAGTGGCCAGTATTACTTAAAATTTGTTTGCTTGGTCTGTGACAATTGACAGTACCTTTCACATTCCTTTTTCTGTCCACCAAAAGCAACAACAGTCCTTACAGAACTAAATACTTCTTCTGCTATAGCTCCTGCTTTTGCATAGGCTTCCAATTCCTTATTCGACATATTGGCAACAAGCTGAAATCAAGTTTTAAAATCAAATAACAGCATTTTTATAGAGGAAGCTTCACTGAATATAACTATGAAGATGGTTCAATAAGATCTTAATATTCAATAAATGTTTCACCAGATTCTCAGTTGTGTATATTTATTGTTAAAACTGAAAAATGTATTTGTTTGTTTGGAGTTTAACACCATTTTCAACAATATTTCAGTCATATCACAAGGTCAATTAAATTGGTGGAGAAAATCAAAGTTTCTTATACCACAACGAAATGTGACAATTTCAATTTGTTAAACATACAAAAGCAATATCTCTTTCTTTTTAAAAGTGTAAGAATAAAATGTATTCATATGTAACTATAAGAAATGATTATTTCTGATAAAAGTAATCTAATGTAATTGATAGCACTTAACATAGTACATTTATAACCAATGTAATCTTGATGTAATTGATTACATTTAAAGTAATCAACTCAATCCCTGAGGAACAAGCTTATATCATTTTCGTATAAAAAAAACACCCTTGCAATGACCTTCATTTACTTTATGGGACCTAGCCTTATAAGGCACTTACTGTTCTTACTCTATCCCTTAACCCAGCCTTGAGTAAAACCGTAACCCTAACCCATTTCTAAACCCTTTCCACTGCACTTACCTATTTAACCCATAATCTAATCTACCCATACACAATATCCTAACCCTTAAGAAAGGGGTCCTCTAAAGTAAATGGAGGTCCCTGCAACCAACTCACCTTATAATATCCTAACCCTTAAGAAAGGGGTCCTCAAAAGTAAATGGAGGTCCCTGCAACCAACTCACCTTATAATATCCTGACCTTTTAGAATCTGGTCGCCTACAAAAAATGGAGGCCCCTGCAACCAACTCACCTTAAAATATCCTAACCCTTAAGAACCGGGTCACCTAAAGTAACTGGACACCCTTGCAACCAACTCACCTTAAAATATCCTAACCCTTAAGAACCGGGTCATCTAAAGTAAATGGAGACCCTTGCAACCAACTCACCTTTTAATATCCTAACCCTTAAGAACAGGGTCCCCTTCAGTAAATGGAGGCCCTTGCAACCAACTCACCTTATTCATAACAAACCCTGTAGCAGCCAGCAATGGACTGATAGCCAATATAACCAGAGTTAACTCCCAGCCATAAATAAAACCGATGATAAATCCAGCTAAGAAACCTGATGTCCACTGTAAACAGGATCCCATCTTGTCACCTATACCTTCATGGATTTTGTTGATGTCACTGAAATAAAATATACAAGTGTATCAAAAGGATTATTTTAGTTTTTTTTTAAAGAGTACAGTGCAAACAATCAAAAGTGCATTTGCCAATATAAACGGGATTCCTGAATTTGACTCTAGGTATTACATACTTATAATTAGGGAAGCAACTCTCAGCAATTTCCAATGCAAAAATTATTTTTCTCTTGATCTGTAAGGTTTTAAGCCTTCATCTTAGAAAATTGAGGAACTTCTCGAACTGAGATTTTTTATGAAACTTAAACTAGGAAGCAAGTAAAAACTTATATTGATTCCCTTTCCCTACAAATACATAGAGTACTTTATATACCCAAATTCGTCAAATACAAAGCAGGTTGATTACAACAATACATACATGAACCATGTTTATTGTAAAATATTTTGATCAGAATATAGGACCATTACAAAAAGAATTAGGGTAACAATTTGGTTGCGTTTATGTCGTCACAGAAGTGACAAATTTTTAAAGCTTCACAAGAGGAAATATAAATTATATGTAAATGTGTTAAAAAATAAGCATATTGTATCACATTTGAAATTGTTTGTTTGTTTGATTGGGGTTTAACGCCACTTCCAACAATATTTCAGTCATATTGCGGTGGTCAGTTTTACTGGTGGAGGAAGCCGGAGTACCCGGAGAGAACCACCGACCTTGGGCAGGTAACTGACAAACCTTATCACGTGCAATGCGAGTTAAACGCAACCCGTTTTTGTATGGTACAAACCCAGGGATTTGAAATTGTTAAAGTATTCTTATTGGTCCTTTATTCAATCTAAGTAAATAATAAGCTTTTATATAAAACTTACTCTGACAATCGGTTGTTCAGTTCACCAGTTTCATGGGTGTCAAACCAACCAATTTCTTGTCGAAGGACATTTCGTAAGAACTTGTCTCGTATTCTGTGAGCTTGTCTCTCAGCAGCCACAGCCCAAAAGCTGACTTGTATATAACCACAAAACATTACACCACAAGCTATTACTGTAAAACAATAGATGTAATATCAAATGATACATTATGGTTTCTCCCATCGCTGGTTTTGATCCCTCTCAACAAGTGTAAAAAATATCTGTATTCCTCTATAGGATATAATTGTCTCATACCAATTTCTGAATTGATTGACAAGAGATAGGTATATATTGGAAAATTTCTAGCCAGGCAGAAATTCTAAATTTTTTTGTGTACAATTTTAGATAATATTAAGGATAGTTTATCTACTTTTCAGAATTTTTATTTTTTCAAAATTTCTTATGAATATTAGTTGCGCTGTCATCAGCACAATTTTATGGTTACTGCATCACAACTTGGTAATAGCAGGTGTAGAGAAATATGTCACATGATTTTTAAGTTAAAAAGATAATTTCCCTCCATGATAGAAGGATATTTTGGCCAAATAAAATCAGCAACATCAATCTTTTGAAAAAGAGCAACTCCAAAACCATTGCTACAGAATCAAGCAGAGACAGTTCAGATGGCTAGGTCACGTTTTGAGAATGCTACAGCAGCGCAGAGTAAAAACAGCACTGTTTTGGATACCACCAGGAAGAAGGAAACCAGGACGATCTCCGAATACCTGGAGAAGAACTCCAACATCAGAGTTGAATGAAATGGGTTACACTTGGAGTCAGGCACAGTTTGTAGCAAAGGACAGAGTCAAATGGAGAAATTTTTTTGCGGCCTTATGTCCCACTGGGAATGAAGAGGATAGGTAGGTAGGTAGTATGATAGAAGGGAAAAATTCTTCTGTTCTGTTGGCTTCCATATAGACCCCTTTAATGTAACTGCATTCCTGTTATTAGCACTCGCCTATTTGCAACTTCCGGGTGGATAATCCTGACGACACAATGCTGGTGACGTCACATTTAAATGTTCTTTGATGTCAATTTTGTGGGAAAGTTAATCATTTTTCACCCAATGTATACAACAGGGCATGTCTGAATAAATTATCAAAGGGGTCTATTGCTCCAAATGAATCTTAAATCTAATTTTTAACCATTTGACAATGGTTTATGGTAATAATTGAACATTTTTTTTAATGAAAATATTAACTCAATATTAACAACAGTTGTGGCCCCACTTCATTTAAACTGTATAGGTCCTGATCTGGTTGATCAACTTAAGTATTCTGGTGTATTTATATGAAAACTTTTCAACCTACTGATATAATATATAGCAAAAGTCCTCATTTTGTCTAGCAACTGGTCTTGTGTATCTAACAACTTCCAGTCCACTGTTGCATTCAGGTAAGCTTCAATGTCTGTTCGATTTGGGCTGAAATCAGACAAAATTTTAGTTTAATACAGAGTATTTTTAAATATATCATGTTTTCTGAGGTGGGCTTTGATCAGAGAAACCAATGTATATATATCCAGTTTTATTCAACAACCGATTTAGCTAATCAACTTAATTCTGCTGGCAATATTGTTCAAATTGACTTTTAGTTAAGACGTCATTTTGAGGACGTTCAGATTTTTATCTGCTTAAATAATATCTTGGTACACTTGCTCTCTACTTTCTCTGCAAATTTTTGCGGTTGTATCAAAAGAAATTCTACTATAAATGGAAATATCATGTCAGAATATGTGAGATTTTCTCCTGCACTGTGGCAATGCGCAATGTAAAAATATATACTGTAAATTCATAAATTAATGCACTGTTCTTATTATTGCGAATATTGCGACTAAGTGATAATCACAAAAATTAGAACTTGCATTCTTATATCAGTTAACTATATTTGCAGATAGCTTTACTTGAAATCGCAATAATTTATCTCGCATTTTTGAGTGAAGTTTTAGAATCGCAATAATAAATGAACGCAATTATTTCTACTGTATTTAAAGTTTTGATAAGACGTCAAACAACTTACTTTAATACATATGGATTGTCGTAGACTTGATCTGTGGTAAGGGTCAGGTTTGGTAGGAATCCAGAAATTGAATCCACAAGTAGTTTAAATTTGCCAGAGTCTACGAACAAATCTGTCATATCACCAAACACAATTATCATGGCTGGCAAGGCAGCTCCATGGATCATGGCAAATAAAGAGCCAAAAATCATCAGTAGCTTGTCAACACAGGATGAGTATTTAAACTGAAAAGTAGAATAACAGCTGTTTGTTTATATTCAACAATATCAGAAGTTACAACTTTACTAACCAAATTGTTCTTTTGCCAACTAAACACTTATTTAATTAATGCACTGTAAAATATACTATTTCCTGTACTGGGAGAAAATACATAAATACAGATTCTCTAACTGTATCCAGTGGATTACAAAAATTTCTTAACTCAAGATTGTTAAATTTCAAAATTTTAGTTGCGACACTTGTCGAGCTAATTAAAATTTTAAAATTTAATGATTGAGAGTTGAGAAATATTGTAATTCACATGATATAGCTTAGAGAATCTGTTTCTTTAATGACTCGATGCAGAAAGCCAATGAAAACATATCCAATATATTTGGTGGGAAATAACTCAAGACAATTTAAACAACATCTTGTTAATAAAAAAAAATTCTCCAGTCGGTTGGGAAAGGTGAAAATGCACGTGATATTACAGAAATAAACATTGACACCAACTTCCATTAATGATATTATTGGTACTTTTTAGATATTTTTCTATGTGAACTTAATTCTTTCTGGAAGAAAATTTGGTTTTGAAACCTTTGTTATAAACCTATGTAAGATGTAGATCATATCTAATTGGCATATATTTTTCCCTACTCTTTCTTTCAAATATGTATAAAATTTCACATGACTGCTAAAATATTCACATTTATACTGGTATGTTAAACAAATTAACTTACCACTTCAAAAAATCCAACCATTTTCTCTGGTTCTTCTTTTTTATCATCCTTTTTCTTCTTCTTTTCATCTTCCTCCTTAGGTTCTGGTGAGACCCTGCCATTTTTAAACGTGACTTTGTCGGGATCTGCAGTACCAGTAGAGGTTGGGCGAGTGTCAATATCTGGATCTATGGGGTTAGTATGATATGTTGTAAAAGATGGCTCTACTTCAATTAAATGATCTAAAGATATTTAGGTGAACTAAAAAATGGTCAGGAGTACATGTACATTTGGGGTGTAATGATACACCTGCATAACGATACGATGCATTTCACAATTTAAGGATGACAATATGATACATTTCAATATGATGCAAAACTGTATATTTTCCTTCAATTTTTCTCTGATCTGGGATAAATATTCATCACATTGTACAATGATCAAGTTTGCTGAAGCCTGATTTCATTCCTGAGTTCATAATGTTGAGCTAAGAAATATTCAATTGACTATCCACCTTGAGACAGGTCCTTAATTGTGTTTATTTCTTATAAGTTCAAAAGTCCTTGGAGGGAAAGGGAAATTTTACTTGTATCATATTGAAACTCCAGTGAAATGTATTGTACATGTATCGTATTTTGACCAAAATTATTGCAATACAGTGAATATTCGATGAATGGTTTCACCCCTAATGTACATGTAACTAAATAGAAGTGTCTCACTATCTAATTCCACATGCGCTACAAGTAATACATGTAGTTCTATTTCTAGTGAGTCAATGGTATTTATGTCAGGCTATCTATATATGTGTTTGTCTTTGTTTATACCCATTTGGTTCTTTTTAGGTTTTTGGAACCACATAGTATTTAATTTCTAAAACCAGAAACAGTCTGAAACAACATGTTCTCATGCCAGTTTTGTGTACATTTATTTGGTAAATGAATATACCAAAAGAATATTTTGATGTAGAAACTGACTTTGATATATAAATATCTAATAATAAATAAATCATTTTTCAATAGAAGTTTGCTTATAAAAGTTAACTGATGACAGATATAAGAATGTGAGTTCTTATTTTTGCGATTACCACTCTGTCGAATTATTCGCAATAACAAAAACATCTCAATAATTTGTGAATTTACAGTATTCAGCAATAGAATAAACAGAGAAAACTTGGCAATCAATAACACCCATCTCCCTTCTGTTTATAAAATACTTCATACAAATAATAAAATAAGGTAATTAGGAACCTGGTAATTTTATAATCAATGATGTTTTATAGCATCTTGGAACTGAAGGAATTTATCATTACTTTAAATAAATCCTTATGAATATTTTAGGTGTAACAATAATAGTACTGGTTTCATTGGATATTAGGGAAAACTTTTCAACAAAACTGACCATTTTCCAATTCACTCTGAATTACCCCCTCTGACATAAAAGTACCACTATAAGCTCTAATAAATCCTATGTGAGTACCACTAATCCTTTTGTATATTGCTGCAACAAACAACTTCACCTGTGTATCTGATTAGCAAATTGACTGGCTCAGGTGTCACTGATTGGTATGATTCAATTAGGTCTACAGGTAACTTTATTAAAAGAAAGGTCCCATGGAGAGTAATGCTAGCAGAGCCTTAGTTGTAAATTAGATGCAATAATAATGACACAATTGCAAAAGGGTCCATTACCTTAAGAGTGAAGATTAGGATAATTCTAAATGACAGAAAAGGTAAAATTCATCCTAGCCTTTATATGTACACACATGCACAACTTGACCTTCAGTGAAAGGAATTTCATCACACAAAGACATACTGATATGGCGCAAGTCCTGAAATGTCTAAATCGAACTCTCCAGATAAACAGAAGCTGTAAATCCTATCCTATCAAGAGTTATTTCACTTCAAAATCATATAGGTTCAATCAAAATCATAAATAATATAACTGAAGTTTGATAGACAGTCTTGAAGTTGTTTTAGGTGTGCCGGAATATCCTCAATATACATCACTGGACTTGTGTGTGATTAGCAAGGTCAAACCTAAGTTTGTCAAATAAAGATTATACCCACCATTGGTAATGTTTATTGATCCAAATAAAACATAATTGTTTATTGACAAATATTTTACCCTTTATTTTAACCCCTTCTTGCAAAAATTGCCTTAAGTAACTTTTTTCCAATATAAATGGAAATAAGACCATTTAAGATGACATTGTCAATGTAAAGGTAATTTGAAATAATTTTATTGCTACTGTTTTATTATCAATTGTTATTTTAACATAAAAATTCTTTTCTGTATGTTATAAATCCACATATCTGAGTAAACTTAAATAGCTAACATGTCAATTTTTCCTTCAAAGTTACTACAAAGGTTGTCCTAGAAATCAGATCAAAAATAAATGTACTAGCTCTACAGTAATTTATTTCCTAAAAGAACAGTTTTATAACAAAATGCATGAAAGGAAGTATTTGTAAACTTTTGTATTTGTCATGAATACAAATCCGTTCCTATACCGGTTGTGACTAACACCGATTGTGACTACTGAGTAACAGGACGGGTGCCATTAGTGGAGCAGGAGTTGCTTACCCTTCCGGAGCACCTGAACTCACCCTGGTTTTTGTAGGGTTCGTTAAACTCCACCTTTTGTTTTCAGTGTAGTGTTGTGTGTTATATGATTGTCTTTCATTTTGTTGGCCATGGTCTTGTCTGTCTTTTGACTTAACAATTTCTGTCTGCACATTTGGTTCCTTCGAATTCCTTTTAAATAACTGAGAATGTTTCATTTCTTGTATTGTACATGGTAAATCTATTTGTTTAATTTGGGTTTTACACCACTTTCAACAACATTTCAGTCATATCGCGACGCTCAGTTTAACTGGTGAAGGAATCCGGAGTACACGGAAAGAATCACCGGCATGTAACTGATAAACCTTATCACGTGCGATGCGAGTTAAACTCAACCTGTTTTTGTAAGGTTCAAAGTCAGGCGATAACTCACGGAGTATAGGTGATAGGCTACAGTGATCTGTACGTCAAGTAAGTTGATTCAGGCCCCTGTATACTTGGTAGATGTCCTTCCCTCTGGATTTCGGCTGCCTATATCAGTTCGTTCTGATATAAATACTGTATTTTAAGATGTTGACTTTCCTATGTTTTGGTTCTGATTGAGGTTACTCCATGAAATTAAAAGAATAAAGGATAAATTTCGAGAAGAAAATAACCTATTTCTTGTTTAGATTTTTCGTTACAAATTCATCCGCATAAATGTATATTAGAATATTAAAATTATCGTATTTAATACCGAGACGTTCGATATTGCAAAGTGGAGACGGAAAACTTGAACAAGTTAAATAAAAAAATGACACATACTAACTATTCATGATTACCAAGAAATTCACAAGATAAATAAAAAGTATACATTTAATTGCCATACCATTATCGTCGCCACTGGATTCATCAGAAACATTTATGTTTTCCATCTTTGTACTTTGTTCATTTTCTACGTAAAACAAAGTGTAAAACGATATGACATGTTTGAAAGTCATTTCATATAATATGAGATTTTCTCTGTCCAAAGTTATACATGCGTACATTTTTGCTGTTTGACAAAAGTTTAGCTGATGCTCATCATTTTTTATATCAAAATACACTAAGGAAGACGCCCGCTGGTGGATTGTTGATCTTGGGGATAATAATTGTTATTATTGATTTTTAAAAATATTTCCAAATATGAACATAGGTATAAAATGGACAAAGTAACAATCAAAGTGCCCCAACATGTATTGGAAAGGACATCAAAATAAAATTGGTGTAAAATAATTGCAACAAAACCTTTCCCTAATCACTGACAAAAAACCTTGGCAAGCGTAAAAAGAAACCACAAACCATGAAACAAATACTA
>JARWCS010348682.1:0-11172 GCA_034783895.1 Geukensia demissa | reverse complement strand
GTTTTATTTAAATGTCCTGGCGGTATTACTTGCTTATATATCTTGATTAGAAAATTAGTGTGTTCACACCTTTATAGAGTCAAAGCTACATATACAGGCGAGACATTTTTGTGTCCACACTTGTTAAGTATACATATCTTGGAAAGGTAATACACACACATTGCAAGTTCGTTTACCTTTTTATATTCTGGTCAATAACCCTACAGATAAAATGTATAAAGTGGTAAATTTCAAGAATTTAATCTGAGCCTGCGACAAGAAGATTGATCAACCAGTAGAAAACATCAAGATACCACAATAAAAATGGAAGGAATGAGAAAAAAGCGAGTTTTATTTATTCTAAATTTACTTTAAATAAAAGGTCAGTCTGAAATGATAATCTATTAATACAATGACAACGTTCTCGTTCTAATTATATTCCCACACAAACATTAAGATTTACCCTCAGAAAAAAGAAGAATCAACATTCTTGACAGGACAAAACTCACTAAAACAAGGGACGATGTTGGACGGCATCCAAGATTATTCAAGTTGATATTTATACTTGTGCGATAAAATAGATATTGTTGTATGTTGTATAATTAATTATTATTTGAATGTTTTAGGAGACATACGACCGTTTACGCACTTTGTCATACCATGATACAGATGTTTTTATTGTCTGTTTCTCTGTTGAGGATAAAGACTCGTTAGAAAATGTCAAAACAAAATGGATTCCTGAAATCAAAGAATTCCGACCGAATACTCCATTTGTTCTCGTGGGTACACAAACAGATTTACGAGGTTCTGTCACAGATATTACAGACGCTTGCGTAAAAACTGTGAAAGGAAAGAAACTTGCTAAAAAACTCGGAGCTGTAGATTATCTAGAATGTAGTGCTTTAGAATCCATTGGTCTCGACCAAATATTTGCTGCTGCATATAACGCTGTAAAATGTCCCAAGAGAAAACGACGAGTCTGGCAAAGTGTAAAAAGTGCCTTCAAGAGAAAATCTGTAGTAGAGCACTGATATGTATTACTACGAGAAATAATCAAAATTGATCCTTAGATGCGGTTTTATTATACTTCCCTTTGGAAGTGTGTTGTTTTTGTCAAAATATTTTTGTATAAATTGTTTTATAAAATGAAGTAGAATGTGGATGTATTACATTAGTGCAATGTACTTAATGCCACATTGCCATTTTCTATATTTATTTCAGTTTGAAATATGAAAAGATTGTAATCCATTCCAAAGTACATGGTGCTACATGTACTTTATTCACCCTGACTTTTTGTCATAGTAGTCATGCAAAATCAATTTTGAGATTTCGGTTCATTAACAAAATGTTATAAAGCTTTAAAATCTTAAAAAATAAAGATCAATACATATCTTGTTTTATTAAGTTAACCTCATTCAATTGACACTCGACTCTCACGAGGTCAGGATATTCGAGTGGTCTAAGTTAACCATACATACCAAAAGTTAAACATCTGCTAAGATTTTGCGCCCAGTTTTGTATCATTAAAGAGTTGTTCTCGATTAGAATCCATGAGAGAAGTATTGTCAGTTACCTGACCAACGCCATCGGTTGTTATCGAGTATTTCAGTTTCTCAACCATTAAACTGACTGACAAGATATGACTGAAACATTGTTAAAAAGTCTTAAAAACGCAAACAAACGAATCATATTTTCATACACAGATAAAGCATCCTGGAGTAGTAACAAAACAAATAAACAATGCTAGTCTTAAAGAGCATTTTTAAGATATCGGATTTCTGTCAATGCAGCCCGTGAGCACATTACTACTGGAAATCCAATGCCAATGATTTAAACGTGAAAGAAATAAAGAACAGGAACCAAATTCATCATATCACCAGTTTGAAAGTAACATTAAAAATTGATAGCAGTGAACGGTTTAATTTGAAGACGAACCCAAGAGATTGGTCTCTCAACACAATTTCCTGGTTATAAGGCACATGCAATGTTTTGATGAGACTGAAAATTGAACATCTAGTTCTTTTTAGATTTTTAAAACATCAGGGTCTAAACAGTTTTTGGTAATTGGTAGTTTTATCAGTAAAATTTGTGTTAATGAGAAAAATGCATATGTATAGAAAAATATGTACGTGGTATGATTGTCCATGAGACAGCCATCCAAAATGTGTAAACGACAAACATCAACCAGGTTGCTCTGACGCCTTTAATAATGGACACATATTCACACCCTATGGCAATCTGTAAAAGGCCCCAATAATAAAAAAAAATGATGATATTTAAATGCAACAACTATCAGCCAGACAAGTATAGAATGTAAAAACCATTTAAATATAACAAGAACGACATGACGCGTGCTTGTTGGTAGTGACGACAATAACAAGATAATGAAATTCCGAACCATAGGAAAGTCGCAATGCTTATGTTTTTAATTGTTAACCTCCAATAATGTTTTATACGTTACCTATTATGGTATGGTACTGTTGTCGTCGGCGTTGGTTTTTGTAGACAGATAGGTTTCCGCACGATAACTTTTGTTGTGGTATACCATTTTTTGAAAAATATTTTGGGGCATTGATGTTTGGTACTAGATAAAAGTTGGGGAGGAACTTAAAAGGGTAAGTATCTATTTCCTGTCTGATTTAAATGTTTTTTCTTTGTATTGACATGACAGAGCCAACATAATGAACTACATGCATCAAGCGTTTTTGTTACCGTTACTGAGTTAAACAGGGTGCAAAAATGTCCTTTTTCTAAATGATTTCTGTGAAAAAAGACAACAAAAGTTACTCAAGCATTTTCGTAGCATTTACCGAATTTTATATAAAACGGTCAAAGGGTTAAGTTGTGATTTTGCATGAAATAAGAAAATTATATTTTTCATCAGATTTTGGTGGGATTTTTTACATTTGATTCCACTCAATGGGAGTTTTCAGTAGTATTTCAAAAGATCGTATCTATCTTTTACTGTTTTTAGATAAAAGGAATCAAAATAGGCAAAAATTTTAATTTTGCATGATATGAAAAACTTTTCATTTCTGATCTGATTTTGGTAAGTTTTTTTTAAATTATTGACTTTGAAAAATGCAACAAATACTCCAGTTTGGAGATAAAGAGGGTCAAAATAATCAATTATCCAACCATATTTCTTTGTCTAGCTCACTACTGTGTAAAGCAAATAACTTTGTCCAGAACATTACTATATCAAGCACAGTTCTGTGCCTAAACCAAAATGCTCATTGGTGCAATTCCCCATGTCAACGTGCTGCGATCGTATCATGTGCTTGCAAAGCACCTCAGTAAGGAAAAGAAATGTACCGTGAGATTTTACAGGTAAAATTAAGTACGATTTACGAGAAAAGATTTAAATTTCGAGAAAAACCTTTTATATTTAATTATAAAAAGAATTCGAAGATCCCAAAAGAAGCAGACAAAAATCGTTAAATGTTGCTAGACATGAACGGAAAGTTTATAATGGGAAAATCAAAGTTATTTCTTTTGTCGTTAAGTTCTTGTTGTATATTTCTATGTGTAAGTCAAGGTATAAAGCAAAGCTTTCTGTTTCTGTAGTATCTATGATTTCAAGTTCAATCGGATAGATGCGGTCAACATAGTTACCAGATTTAGAATTATTCAGTGAAAGAACATCATCTATTTAGCGGAACGTGACACCAAACGATTGAGCCTTTTTTCTTTTTGTATACAGAAGGCTCTGTATGAAGTCAGCTTCATACAAATAAAGGAATTAATCGGCGAGAATGGGTGCACAATAGGTCTCCACTTGAATGCCGAATGACAAAACAAAGGTGAACCAAAGCTTTTAATTTTTCTTTTGAGTTTTGAG
Source organism: Geukensia demissa (assembly GCA_034783895.1). Classification (NCBI taxonomy): domain Eukaryota; kingdom Metazoa; phylum Mollusca; class Bivalvia; order Mytilida; family Mytilidae; genus Geukensia; species Geukensia demissa. The sequence continues at coordinate 7,352 of JARWCS010348682.1, read as the reverse complement.
TTTTGAACGGGGGATAGTGGTATATAGGGTTATAAATCCAACAAAAAACTGATAAATATTGATGTAAAAAATATAGTATTAATATATTTGACATTTTTAAACAGAAAATTGCACTTTAATGGAAATCCTTGGTAAACAGGTTTTTAAATAACATTACATATTCATTTCGAAGTATTGTATGGGAGCATATTTACACATTTTAAAAGTTGGGTTATCTCTCTTTGTTTACTTCTTATCCAATAGCTATACGAATTAGGGCTATATTCCGCCTTCAAGATTTCGTAAAAAAAATCATGTATTCTATTTTTAAGACATGCCAAGGAAAGAATATCTACGTGAGAGATCAGTAATGGATACCGTCTAGTCAATAAACGAAACAAACCACAACGAAAAATGGAAAGCAAAAAGAACTTCCTACAAATTCATTTTTCTTAAACAGTTTAATAAATAAAATATAAAAGGGACGTGCCCATAACATAAATAGAAAGGATATATAGATATTTTAAAAATTTTTTTTAGGTATTTTATGTATCTCATATACTTAATGTTATATCTTATATGTGGAAAAACATGAAAGCCGTGTCGTAAGTAACCTGGTTTGAAAAAATAAACCAAAAACAGGCATCTTGTAATTATTTTTGAAATTTCTATTTATCATAAGGAATTTCGATATAAGTCTGGTATTTACTTGAGGTTTTCCATGGTGTTTTTTTTTACTTTGGTAAAAAGGTAAAAAGAAAAGGAAAGGATTTGTATCCAACAAATTTCGTGTAACCCCGCAACATGATGTATACGCCTGTCCAAAGTTAGTACTCGAGACCGTAAGATTTTTTTCGTGTTCTTAATGTGTGGCTGAACACAAGGCGATCTTTAGTTAGTCAAAGGTACTGGACTTCCACCCCCGAAAAAGACTTGTTTTTGAACTTTTGGTGGCTGTAGAAGTTAAGATTCGACTGTTATTTGGTGGATGGCTCTCTCATGAACAATCATGCCATATCTTATATTTTTATATTTTGGTAGCTGCTTTGCAATGACTCCATATTTCTTTTTTTTCTCATATTCATAAAAAGTGCATTACTCTATTTAATTTTAAAAAGTAAGATATAGAGTAAAGAGACAATACTCCAGCCTCCGCAAGAGGAAATTGTTGAATCTGGAGGTTCCTATAAAGTACATTAACACGGCTGAAATTCCCCTCAAAGTAAAAGGTATATATGAAAAATTAAGCAAATCTTGTATCAATCTTTTAATATAACTACAAAACACAATGTGAAAGACAAAATCTAACCAATGACCCCGACTCCTAACCCAGAAGTGCCCGCGGGTATTTACCAGTCCAGTTGTCAGACATATCTGGTATAAAATTGGCTGTATTTTTAAAAATTCTAAAGCACTGAAAATAAGGAAAAGCCTCGAAAAGTATTGCACTTAGTAATTGTCTCTGCCGTCGGATTTGGCTTTCCTATTCAATTTTTTGGATATGAGTGGTTCTTTTGCTATGTTTGGATCATTAGGTTCTTATGCTACTGATGAGAGGTTACTCCTTGAAATATACATATATCATACCAAAAGTCCCCTCATTTATTCAACATTGGTAATTTTTTGTTTTGGTACAGAAACATGATACATGTGATGGGAACAAACATGACTGGATCCTCCCCTACAAAGTCCAATTTAGTCAAAACAAACAAAAGCTCGCATACTATAAAATGATACAAGAATGCCCCCAATATAATTAGACTATACCTTTACAACAATAAGAGTACTTAACAAATAAAAACTAAAAACAAAAACAACAATAATAATAATAATTATTATTATTATATAATAATCATAACACATGTAAAATAAAGACATCTCTCCAAAGAACGCACGGCAGTTTCTGGCAGCTTGCTTAGGGTCCAATTCATAGCTTCTCTACATGTGATGCCATCAAACACATAAGTCCGAAGTCGCTTAGGGTGTGCCGGGAAAAAATAAGCACTTTGTATCTCCTTCATGGAGGCACTAGTCCTCTAAAAGGGGGCGTCCTTGGCTGTGAAGGATGTATACATTCACAGTCAGTATGGAGAGAGAAATTAAAGACGCTCATTATTTAGGAAATTCCACTTTCTAAGCACGTTAATGACCTCTTGTAACAGCTTATTTTGAGAAGTCAGTATTCGGCCAGTTACAAGGCTTAATTTTCCGCTCTTATCCAACTCCGGCGGCAGTTTAAAAGTCCCTCCATTATCGGCCCGCTGCTCACAGTCTACATATTGATTTATTACATGTTAACTTGTTCCCGTCCTGATGATTCCGCTTGACGTTAAGCATCATCAATCAATAAACATGAGGAAAAACAAGATGGGTCGCATACCAATATATTAGTATCTGTGTAATTTAGTGATTACACTGGCAATATATGGAGGATAAAAAAGTTTCAATGTTCTGACAACAACGCAAATTTTATCCTTATTATGAGAATATGTTATTAAATGCATCAGTCAGTTTCAGCAAATCATTTTTGCATATTTGTTTGCTTGATATGTTATATTGCAATGCAGTGCAGGATGTCAAATTCCATGTCGTACCATACTCTATATTTGCAGCTCTATTTTCACACTTCATCTTCTTAACTGTCTTGAGAATTGGTTATCTCTGTCTTTGCTGCAAAAGTTTATCAGTAAGATGAAGTTTCAGTTGGGAAGTTTTTTTTTAATCATTGATTCAGAAGCAAGTTTGCTGGGCGAAACAATGAAACTTTGTAAACGACCTTCTATGGATGCGTTCTATCACGTTTAGTTAAATCTGGCCTGGTAGTTTTAAAGGAAGAGACTTTTTTAAAATCAGCAAATGAAAAAAAATAATTTCCCCTGGCATCGATGTTTGTAGTCCGATTAGAATGAAACGAGAATCATTTGTACAGGACCTTCCACAGATGCTTCCACTAAAGGTTGATTCTACTTGATTTTCTGGTTTCAGAGCAGTCAATCAAAACAAAGATTGCCTTTAACAGCCATGTTTGTAGCTCCATCGGAGAAGACATGCAATTTATTAGAAGTAGAATACAGAAAGAATGATAAAGCCATTAGTGACATGCCTGTCTGCAGAAAAATGACAAGATTAGAAGAGGGCCACTCAAAATGATCAAATGTACCACAGAACGACTGAAAACACATCTTTATTGACCTTGTGATATTATGACCATTGTTTATTTTAAGGGGTTAGAGAAAATTCCAACCCAGTCATCAGGAACCTTGTGGTATTGTAAAAACTTTTAATAAATCGGTTATAAGTTTAGATGAAATAACCCATCTGTGCTTTATGATATAGGTAAACATGTATTTTAGGATTGACATGGTCGCTTAGTATGGATACTCAGCTTTAATATCGGCAAATTTCTGTAAAAATAGAAGAAAAAACATGACAGTACGTGATTTAGTCCGTTATACATCCGTAAGCTGCTGCTGTTGTATCTATTTATGCTCAATGTAACTGCTCAAGATCACACCCAAACACACCGGGGGCCTTTGCATGCCAAAACTGGAACTGTAAATATATAATATGTACAAAATTACAATTCGTGCGTAAATATGGCGTATTTGTACTTTGCTGTTTGGGTATTTCAAGGAATAAAATCAAATTAAAGGAAATCCGAGATCAGTTTTAAAATTTAAACAATCCGAAATAGAAAACCATATACGGCGGAGAGGACATATACTACGTACAATACATTTGGAAGCTTCTCAGTTATTTCAGGGGTTAAGCATTTGAATAAATTACGCGAAGTCCTGCAAATTAATATGTGATAAATTTCATGTCAGACAGGTCTGACAACTGGGCTGATGCAAGTCCGCAAGCCAGCGGAAAGGACTTCTACTAAGAGCGATACATTTGAAGTAATTTCAGGGGTTAATAGGTATAATGAATACTGCAAATTCCTGTAAAACAATAAACGATATTGGCCAACCAGTGCATCAACTACCAACAACACATCATAAACAAATAAAATATATTTACGAAACGAAAACAAGAACATATGGGAATCTGATGGAGTTATTTTTCGGGTACAGAAGATCTATTGATTGAGCAATAAAATAGAGTGTGAGAAATTAGTATGTATTTTAAATGATCAAAGAAAACTTTTGTTAGAATCAGGAAATTAATATATTGCACATTTATAACCCTCACTTTAAAGTAATGTCAGAAATTTCCCGAATTTTTGTATGTGGCAGTCTATCTATATATTTTATTAGAGGTATAATATAGGGTAAAATAATCAATAATATTAAATTTTTGCAGGAAACATTATATTTTCTTTTACAAATATTGAGAATGAATAAGCAAATGTTTAAAATAGTTCATAGGTCTTTATCGAACAACCGTAACCGTGTGAAGTTAAGACTGCATTGGAAAATATTATTGAAAACTTGTTCGAGCACGTTCTGAGGCGTCATTTTAATACACTGGAGGAATATCAGCATCCCATGATGAAAAGTTCACTCTTTGAAAATTTCACTTTCAAATTGTCAGTTTTTTCATCTTATGTTTGGTTGGTTCCATTGTTAAAACTAAAAAAAACATATTTTAACGAAATTCTTTAGCACAATGTTTTCAGTTTTGGGTTTTAATGTTCCAACTTTTGTTTTTGAACACGAAGCTCTATGGTTCCCCCAGAAATGTATGTACAGTTACCATGTTTGCAAACCAAAAGTCGGTTAATGGAACAGTGATGTACGTTAACATTAAAAATATTTTGATAGTTGTTATCAGATCAATTTCTGTCCTTCTTACAACAGGTAAACATTTCGTTCGACATCTCGAAGGCTAAATATTTGCTCGTCTAATATATAAGTAAGCAAAGGTCAGGCAAACGTGTATGAAATGTCGTTTGCATGTGTATATATGCTGATTTCTTCAGAAAATATTCATCTATTAAAGGAACTTAGAAGATTGTAAAATTGCTGAAATTAGAGGCATTTAATTAAAATTAAATAAAACCAAATATTTTCTCCTTTACACGACGCAAGAGGCCTACAATTTTCATTCAAAATATAGAAATATGTGACCCCACATTTGATTCCTCCTGACTGAATTGTAAATTAAGCTTATTCTATATATAAAATAGCAGAAATTGTTATTTTGGTGGATAGCTATATCATTGACAATTACTTTCTACAGTAGAAAGAACATACCAAGGTTTTCATAGAGGAATTATGTTACGTTTATAAAAGGAATTCGAAGATACCAAAGGGGCAGACAGAAATCGTTAAGTCGGAAGACAGACAAGACCATGACCATGTAAAATGTGTAAAAGTTTACGGCTAGACATCTTCCTTCCCACGCAGAAACTCTTTTCGTCGTTTTCGGAATTGTTATATATTAGATTTGATTGTTGTACAAGACTGTTATAACTCCTCCATGCACTGAACTCCCAACGCCCTTTTGGGCGTCCAATATATCTTCTTAACAAAAAAGATGTTCTGATAACTTTGTATATCATTTGGTTTGAAAAATACACAATCTTGCAATAAAATCTTGAAAGTAGTAAAAATCTGTTTTCTTTTATTTTTCTTAATATTTAAACGATTTAAAAATAATATTTGAATTAAAATACGACAACACAGTTTTACACAAAGTAATTTTAAACACATCTAAATATTAAAAACCGAACTTCGTATAAGTCCTCTTCAGGCATTGGACGACCTTTTCGAGAACAAACACAAATATTATGCTGTTAATGTAGAAAAGGTGTTTCCACAAATTTTATAAAGAGATAAAGCATTTGAAAATATACTATTTATGCACACGGCAAAATATAAAGGTTGAAATAAAACTGAACTGTTCAGTGTGAGGTTTTCTTGCTTGGATGCTGGAATTTCCTCCTAAACAGTTGCATGCAAGATTTTATCTCGCTACCAAAATGAGATGAGTGCGGAAAGATATGGTGTAAATGTTAGACTGTAACAAATTTCGCCAAGATGCTTCAAAAGTTAACAAAAAATCGAGGTCTCCAAAAGGCCGTCAACCAAGATGGAATCCCGGTGCTTGTGATGACTCTTAAAATATAGTGAAAACGAGAAAGACACACCTGAGGTCCAGGCTACTGTCTGTTCCTTTTAATTAAAGTCCTAAAATCTGTCTGTTCCTTACAATTGTTGTTTTGGCTAATAGGGATCATCAAGTCCCCTTATTTTCCATTCTTTTTATTCTCCACGCAAGCGTCATTGTCAGTTTTTAGCTCACCTGGCCTAAAAGGCAATGTGAGCTTTTCTCACCACTTGGCGTCCTTCGTCCGTCAGCAATTTACATTTTAATCTTCTCCTAAAAACCACTGAGCCAATCTGGACCAAAATTTGGTGGGGTCCCTTTTCAGAATTGTATCCACACCACCAGGAACGTATATTTAACAGTAATATATAAAACGTCCGCGACTCCGCTACGTGGAGAAAAATATATGACTGAGCGAATCTGAGACTCCCTGAAAATCAATTGATTGGTCCCTTAACAATAAGTCTGAAAATTTCAGTTGATCTGATGAAATTGCAAGATGTTGTTTGTGAGGAAGAGTTGGTTATGATAAAGACGAAATTTTTGTAATTTTCAAAAAATCAAAATAAATCAAAGGGTTAAATTCTGGACATAATATCACAACACTTTGTTAGAAAATGGGGATAAGATTTTTTTCAGATACTAAACTCTTGTTAATTTTTTAAGTGTTACACAGAAAATACCTTTGTTCATGTTCTATCTTGATTTCTGTTTTAAATTTTAAACAGACCCTGATCAAGAAAAAATAAATTTTATAGAGCCTAAATACATTTTTTTGGGTAATCCGAACAGTACACTGTAGACCGAGAATTCTGTCTCTTTTATGCACCTTGCAATATTTTCTTCCTTTATTTGAACGTTTACTTTATTTTTTGTTTTAACTTTGTTTTTCATGCTGCACACTTGTGCAGCATAAACAAATTAAAGAAATCCAAATAAAGGAACAAAATATTTACGTGTGCAGCATCAAAATTATATTAAAAATCATCAAAATTATATAAAAAATAAAGTAAACGTTCCAATAAAGTAAAGAAAATGGTGCCAAAATAAAAAATAAATAGGAAGTATGGAAAGGTGAAAACTTGCGCAAAGGAGATAGGACAGAATTTTCGGTCTATCCCAACAGAATACCTGTTTCATGCGATCAACATAAAATACATATTTTATCAGGCAAGATCAAATGATTTTATGTGCTGCGCTCTTGTCTTGAGCAGATTATTTTTTATATATTTTTATTTTACCAGTAATAACCTTTTTTGCCGGTGTAGGTAAAGCCGTAAAAGTTTACTAGTCATTTTTTAATTAAATGGCTAAATAAC
>JARWCS010348671.1:0-11173 GCA_034783895.1 Geukensia demissa | reverse complement strand
CAATATTTATAGATTGTCATGTGACAGCATTTCATCCAATGATAATATTCTAATAAAATCCTTATGTAATAAACAACTTTACCTAAGCACACTTTTCTGACTTTGACTGATAAGTCTTGGCTCTTACTCGTTAAAAGTTGCGTGATTAGCGACAAGCAGTAAAATTAATACAAAAATAATTTGAATGGCTTTAGATTAACTGGTCGGGGATTGAGCCCATAACCTTCCGGACTTGAAGTGAGCACACTAAACATTATACCTCCTAAACGTAATGTTGTCTGTGTCATAGCTGTCTTAGTAAAGTAAAGACAGTAGAAGAACCCTTTACAAGAAACTATATGGCAAACGTGATGACTTCAATTTTCAAATATTTTTCCTTTTTTGGCAGTAATATTCAAGCTGGTCCGGCGTATGGCGCATACATCTCCCAGCTCATACATTTTATAAGAGCATATAACGATTTTCTAGAGAGAGCTAGGTCGTTGACTTAGAACCTGCCCAGACAAGGATACGCTGCTGACGTGCTCCAGAAATTTTACGGTGGACAACGTACCACGATCTTGTCGACCTGGAGTATCCGTTTCTCAGATGAGGGCGGACCTTTTCCTGTGCAGTTGCGGAGTAAACCACAAACAAGCTGTTCGCTTTCTCTGCCTGGAGGTTCTGATCCCATGAAACCTTACCCTTTAGGCCACTCCAAATTAATTAATAGTTCTTTGGATTCGCTCGATCCTCATATTATGCGTTTAAAATTTCAAAAAACTTTACACGCTCTTTTTTTTTACCTTTCAGAAATTTTCACTGTTATTCCTAAAAATGATTAAAAAAACATTTGTTCGCTTGCTCCTAAAAAGTACATAAATATGGGAAAAAACTTAAAACTGTTGTGTTCGCATAAGTTTTTGTGGTTGCGCTCCAATATTTTGCTACTGCATTTAAAAAATCCAAAGGACTGGAAATAAATTTGGAGCGGGCTTATCCTGAAATGACTTATACCGGATTGGAAAATGGACAATGCGGTGGGTGTCTTTAACGAGGTAGGAACTGCTTATCCTTCCGGACCATCTGCGTTTACACCTCGTTATTGGGCGGAGTTTGCATTATTTATAGTTTTGTGTTTTAAGTTTTATATGTATATACGTCATGTTCAGTCTTGTTCGTGTTCTCCAGATTGCCGTTTCTGCCGACTTTCCCCTTCTATCTGGCTCCTCAGTTTTATTTCGCTTACTCTAAAGATTGCATTTATATATTTCGCCGTTATAGCTTTATTGAAGATATGGTGGCATATAATTGCTATATCGACTTGACCGGATTCACAGATACATATTACATCACATTGATATATTATAACTATTACTGGACCTTTCATCTCAATACATGCATATCTTCTAAATTTTTATTTTTAAAGATCAAGGCCAATCATTACTAGTCAACAGGCAGATTGGTAATTAAACCAGACATGTCAACATCATTATCTCGACAACCTGACTTCGATTTAATGCAATTTGCCGTAAACATCAAATCTACCTCACGACGTGATTTTGATTGATTGATTGATTGATTGCTGTTTAACGTCCAGTGGCAAATATTCCATGCATGTTCAGGACGGAAACAAGTTAGCAAACAATAAATTAATATGAAGACTGTAACAAAGGGACCGGTAAGGAAGGGACTTTGACTGCCACTGGAAAAATTGCGGGTTGGATAGGGGCGGAAAATTTACCCTTGTAACTGGCCGCCTACTGACCACTCAAAAAGAGCTGTTACAAGGGGTCTTTAGCGTGCTTAGGACATGGCATTTCCTAAACACGGGGCGTCTTTAACGTCTCCCTCACGACGGATTGTGAATTTATACATCCCCCACAATCAGGGACGCCCCTTTTAGAGGTGTAAGCATCTATTGCCCCGCGCGCGGTACCTGTCGTGGAATCCTTTAAGTCTAAAGCGGGTCAACGTCAATCCGGAGAGGGTTAAGTTTTATTGTTGAATTACCTGTAACAGGTCCACAACTAGTTGAGATTCATTGATACCATATGGATAAACCAATCTAATGAGGGACGATTTCGTCCTTATTTATTGGACGTATTCTTGTTGTAGTACCGCCTCGGTGGTGTAATGGTTAGCGTGCTCGCCTCGAGTGAGCAAGGTCGTGGGTTCGATCACTGGCCGGGGGTGGAAAGTGAAAGGTTTGAATACTTGTACAAAATTTTAAAGAATCTGACATGAGCTATTGAAGCAGAACGTTTGAGTTTTTTAATATCCACATTTGATTAACACAATGTAATTAAAATTTGATCTCCGCACTTGCTCCCCCGTTTTTATTTGTATTTTTTCTTTGGTTCACGACGCGACCAAAGAAAAAAAATAAAAAAGGGGGAGCAAGTGAGGACATCAAATTTAATTAGATTGTGATAAACGATGCTTGTTAATTACGCTTTATCACAGTTCTTTTGAAGGCCTTCCTTGACTGTAGACAACATAGTGTAGTTTTAAGTAATTTAGAAAGACGCTAGAAGCAAACGGGGGAACCCGCTATATATCTTTCTTGTGTGGTTTTTGTTTCCAGAATAAAGGAGTAAGATCCAACTCGTCTTTTTTTGTGTCAATACTAAACGAAGACAGTACCAGCCTTCGGTTAACAAAAATTCCTACTTTGCTACTCGGCTTTTCCGTGAGCGGTAGAACTCCTAAACGAGCGGCAGTTGGTTGGGCAGGATGTATAAATGTTCAACAACGTCATTCGGAGGTAACGTGAACCAATCGGTTCCGTGTTCGAACAATACCACGTTTTCAAGCACGTTAAAACACCCTTTGCAACAGGTTGTTATGCGAGGTCGTTAGTGGCCAGTTGCTAAGGCTAAATTTACCGCCCCTACCCCAATATGGCGTCCCGTGACCCAAAGTCCACCCTAATTATGATTTATTGATCGATAACTAGTTCCCGTCCTGAATACGCATAAAGTATTTGTTGCTGGACGTTAATCAACAGTAAATCGACCAATCAATCATGTTTAAAGGATGAGTAGTGCCATCTATAAAATTTACTCCCATATCGCGATATGCAACATCTTCTTTTGAGAGCTCTAATTTTCAGTCTTATTTTAAGATTTTCCCATTTACAGCTTTACAGCTGACATCTATGTTATCTTAATTCCCTGCACAAGCCATTTCTTATATTATCCATCTCGTATTTCCTATTAAAGTATCAATGTTAAAGATGAAGCGAAAGAAAACCTAATGACCACACAGAAACTTTGACAGAAAATTCAATATCGAAAACATCTAAAAGACAGAACATTACACATGCTGCTCATACATAACTAAAACAAACCTACAGCTATGAACAATGTGGACCCCACAAAACCGAGGGTGAAGAGGAGTCAAAGGACACAGAAGGGATAGACAAAAGGGGACAAGTAAAGAAACACAAAACAATGAGCCATGCGGACCCCAACTAAAATCCAGGGGGTGCACTCAGGTGGTCAGGAGGGATAAGCAGTCCCCGAATCATTAAAGACACCCGCCGCATTGTCCATTTTCCAATCCAGTGTATGTCATTTCAAAGTAAAGCGGAAGATTTCATGGGATTACAACATCCAAGTGGGCGGCCTGTTTTCCGTTGAGTCCGCAACTTTACAGGAAAATGTAAAATTTCTGTGTTCATCTTTGAAACGGATATTCCACACCAATCAATAAGATTTTGGTGTCGACCGTAAAATTTCTTGAGTGATTTTTGAAAAAGCAACTATGAATAAAATCTTTTAGTCGTGATCTGAGAAGTGCTTATATGGTATGGTTTGGCTTTAAAGAGGATAGATACGTCAAATGTTTTGATGCTGTTATAAGAGAAGAGATAAGTTGAGTTCTAAAAGCCCATTAGGTGTATTTAGAGTTCTTTAGAATCCACACCTGATTTATGCCACTTCTTTCATGATTTGTGTCGCAGTATTTCTGGCGGCCCATCTCACGATATTTCGGTCTTTTGGAAACTTTGTTTTTGAATGATTCGTTTTCAAAGATTTTCAAATATCCTGCCCACGGCGGTCGGGGTATAGAAATATGCCGTTCGGTTTCTCAGCCTGCAGGTAAAACCCCTATTAAAGGGACGTATGTTGGTTTGATGGGATGCATGAATACGCGACCATCCGGATCCCGAGAGAAGCCGGCGTTAAGAAATAAAACTTCTCTGTATTTCCGCCAGAGTTAGAATTCTTAATTAAGGAGCGTCCATTAGTCCCGTATTGGGAGAACGCTCTCAGCACGTTAAAGATCACTTTGAAATAGCTCGTTATGAGTGGTCGTTGGTGGCCAGTTGCTAAGGCTAAATTTACCGTCCATACCCAAACAGTCCCTATTGGCTTCCTGTGGCTAGAAAATTTTCCCGGCCCTGAGTCTCAGTTCACCCCATTAACGATTGTTTGGTGTCTTGTTCTCGCCCTGAATATGCATTTGCCGCTGGAATTTAAGCATCAGCCAATAAAACAATCAACCTTTATTTGATAGTATCGATCAACGATAATATCAGAATATCATTTTAACGGGAAAAATCACACTTGGTATATCAAAAAAGAGTAGAATATAAAAAAGGAGATGTGGCATAACTCTCCATGAGACAGTCGAATTTTAACCTTTCTGTAGAGTGTTTTCTGGTTTACATTTGAGATATTAATGACGACTTGTGCTGCGACATACAAATGTGTGAACAGAGAACCAAATCCAATGGCCCAGGTGAGAACCAAATCCAATGGCCCAGGTGAGAACCAAATCCAATGGCCCAGGTGAAAACCAAATCCAATGGCCCAGGTTAAAACCAAATCCAATGGCCCAGGTGAAAACCAAATCCAATGGCTCAGGTGAAAACCAAATCCAATGGCTCAGGTGAGAACCAAATCCAATGGCCCAGGTGAAAACCAAATCCAATGGCTCAGGTGAAAACCAAATCCAATGGCCCAGGTGAAAACCAAATCCAATGGCTCAGGTGAAAACCAAATCCAATGGCTCAAGTGAGAACCAAATCCAATGGCTCAGGTGAAAACCAAATCCAATGGCTCAAGTGAGAACCAAATCCAATGGCCCAGGTGAAAACCAAATCCAATGGCTCAAGTGAGAACCAAATCCAATGGCCCAGGTGAAAACCAAATCCAATGGTTCAGGTGAGAACCAAATCCAATGGCCCAGGTGAAAACCAAATCCAATGGCTCAGGTGAGAACCAAATCCAATGCAAGAAGTGGTATAAATCAACGTGGATACCAAAAACGCTAAAGACATTGGCATTATTCGCACAGAAGTATTTACCAAATTTCCTGAGTCAAAATTCAATACTAGTACTTTTTAAAGATATGGTTGAAACTATTCAAACATTAACGATCGTAACTTTCTTTAAATAATGAACATTTGAGACAAGAATATAATTATCACAAGGTTCGCAAGACTTTCACAAAATTTTATAACAGTAACAAGACTTTAGATTAAAAATATATGACAGAAACTAAACTTTACACCCTTTATTCATGGTATTATTACATCTACAGAAAATTATTCAGAAATGATCCAACGAAACTCCCTTATTCACAAAACTTTTTGACAAACGGTACAAATTTTACTCGGTTTATTGTCTCCCGCCTTTCGCGAAAGCGGGGGACTATAGAAATTCCGCATTTCGTTTTCAGACTCTAACTTGAGATCCGCTTTCCCAATTTGAACCAAACTTATAACGTTGGTATGAATATGGAAGGAAAAGAACCCTATCGATTTTGAGGTCAAAAGGTCAAAGTTCCAGGTCATTCAGTTTATTTTGAAAATTTTCGTTTCCAACCTTTAACTTGATTTTGCCTTACCCGTTTTCAACGAAACTTATATCATAGGAAGAAATAAGGGATTGGAAGAACCCTCTATATTTTAATGTCAGTAGATCAAAGGTCAAGGTCACTATAACTGGAAATGAATTTTTTTCGGTCGGAAAAAAAATACTTTTTTATTTCCCATTGGATTTCGATGGGTTTTTTTGCAAATTATTTCTTGTAAAAAATGCAACAAAACTTACCCCAAGCATTATTTTGTATATCTTACCATTTTCATGATACAAGGGGCCAAAAGGGCCTGAAAGGTGTCATTTTGTGCCTGATGGGGAATTTTTATTTTTCGTCCGATTTTAACGGGATTTCTTTCATTGGATTCCTCTCAAAAAAGGCTTTCATAGTTATGTCAGCAGATTTTTGCTTTCTCTTACCATTTTCGAGATAATTGGAGTCAAAGGAGTAAAAAAAACGAAATTTTTGAATATTTTTTAATTTCTCATCGGATTTTGTTGGGGTTTGTTGCAAACGATTCCTTGTGAAAAATGCAACAATAGTTATCCAGAGCATTTTTTGTATATCTTACCGTTTTTGAGATACAAGTGGCCAAAGGAGCTGCAAAGCGTCATTTTGTGCCATGTGGGAAATTTTTATTTTTCATCCGATTTTAATAGGGTTTTTTTTCATTGCATCTCTCTCAAAGAAAGATTTGATAGATATGCCAACGGATGTGTGCTATCTCTTACTGTTTTCAAGATAATTTGGGCCAAACAGGCCGAAAAACGCAAATTTTTGAATTTTTTTAAATTTCTCATCGGATTCAATAAAAGTTAACCTGAGCATCTTGGTGGGGGGGGTAGTTATTATGTCTTTTAGAGGTTTTGTCGGTTTGATTTTGCATTTTTGCATTAGACCCCTGAGGGCGGCCGGCTATAAAAAAATAGGCCGCTCGGTTTCTCCGCCTGCAGGTAAAACCAATGCTAAAGGGCCGTCAGTTAGTTCAAGTGGGATGTATTAATACTCCCCTTCTCAAAGGTTGTGCCGGGGAAAGAATCGGCACTAGGTGTTTTCGCTCTGGGGGCACTTTATAAGGGGCGTTTCTGGTTGTAGGGGATGTATAAATTCACAATCCATCGGGAGGGAGACTTTAAAAAACGCCCCGTGTATATAAAATACCCCTTGCAACAGCTCATTTCGAATGTTCAGTTGGCAACCAGTTACTAGGATAAATTTTCCGCCATTATCCAACCCATAATATTTTCAAGTGGCAGTCTAATTGGACATGTAGAAGTTTAAATTCGACTGTCAATTGGATGGATGGCTGTCTAATGGACAATCATGCAACATCTACTATTTTTATATAAAATGCCTTCCCTTACCGGTCCGCTGCTCAGTTTACATATTGTTTTATTGTTAGTTGGTAAACTTGCTCCCGTCTTGAATATGGCTAAAATATTGTCCGCTGGACGTTAAGCAATCATTTAATATAATGTTTGACGTACGTATGTTTAAACACTGTCGGCATTCCAGTGGGGATCAACTGTGAACCTATTCTCGCCGCCGATTTATTCCTACATTGGCGTATACTGTTAAATCTTCTAAATCAGTAACCAGATTTTTCACATCAAGACATTACGGTAGTGCCGTTCGTTATGTCATTGGGAGGATTTTCAAACGGAAGAGGAAGCGCTGGAACTACAGAGTTAGGAGCATCCTCCGTTTCAGGGTCATATCCGCTCCGCTTCCAGACTCCGGGATAATTACCCTGCATTCAGCTCAATGACCAAGCTCCAAACAGCGGTCAACGTTCGTACCAAAGCTAGGACGTGTCACCACTGTTTCGGAGTTTGCACAATGACAAGAATCTTGTCATTATCAATGCGCACGCGGAAGAATATTTATGATATTATTTTTTAATTTTAAAGGCAGACAAATAAAAGAATAATATATCTTCGTATTTTGATCGGCAATTGTTGCTTTATGAAACATACTTGTTTTTTTTTAAGTTACAGTTGTTAAATTACGTCATTTCGGGACCAAAAATAGTTCCAATTTCCCACAAATATGACGTCATAATAGGACCCCGCAGTAAATGAAAAACGTTGATGGCAAGGAAACATTGTCGAGCTTGCGAGCTTGTGTCCTTGTGTGGAGGTTGAGTTAGGAGATCATGTTTATAAAAACTCATTCAATCTCGACGATATGTATACATGCACTAAAGGTAGTAGAGACAATCGTCTGACTGGGGCTATCGCAAAGTCTATCCCAATACAAAATGAGATACAAGATCATATAAAGAAGGATGATACGTACGAGATACAAGATCATATAAAGAAGGATGATCGTATCCGCCCATGTACATGCACTACGAATGTTTCTTTTTAAACGTTCTATATTGAATGACAAAAATGAATAATTTACGCGCCTTGCTGCTAAACAGCGAAGATGTATACTATAAGAAATGTATATTTTATATTTACTTAAAATCGTGGAACATACAATGTGAACATCGCCCGCAACATACACCTTACTTGGTAAGTGGATTTTGTCCTATATTTATGGTTCAATAAAAGAATTTTGATCAAATGTGGAAATCAAGCGACTCTGCAGCTCATTTGCAAGTGACTCTACACCTGCTTTTTTAAAAAAAAAGAACAAGCACCTATACACTTTGAAATTTAAGTGACAATTTTCGATCTTGGTTTGCTCTGAATATGCATTTGTCGAAGAAATCTTTTACATATTAAAAAAAAACGAAAAAAGTTTCGATAAAAAGCATTTTTGATATCATTTATCACCAAAAATTATTAAATCACATAAAAAATCATCACGGGCTAAAAGTTTAACTGAACCATGGACCTTTATTGATAATTTTATCGTTACGGGTCACAAATATTGCAACATTTGGAGCAAGAATCGGAAGAATTATCGAAGTGAAACCCATATGTAACCTGATATTAAACTGTAAAGAAGCTAAGCAATACCAACATTTGATAAGGGTCTGTTGAGATACAAGTGACGGATCGTCGCTATACACCGTGGCAAATAGAAAAGTTGTTTTTTCCTATACACTACCGTTCCCGTCGTTCGGAGCATAAATTTATTTAAAGGACACTTTAATCTGACCATTATCATTTTAAAAACTAATAACCCGAGCTCTTGTCACCGTTGGGGGGTGCCAGGTTATAATGCAGAAAGCCTGGCCCTGGACCATAGTGGGTGACGTGTTTGGAAAATGCTACGCTCCTTGCGCGTAAAAGATCCCTTTTGTAGTTTTCGAAAAAGAGAAAGCTAATGCCGTTACAAAAGGCTAAATTTTTCGTCCCTACCCATCACTCCCTATTTCCAGTGGCAGTCAAATACCGTTGCCCTTTTGTGTCCCATCCTACCCCTTTTTCTATATTGATAATTGTTGAACTTGTTCTCGTCCTGAATATGCATGAAATATTTGCCACTGGACGTTAAGCAACCAACAATCAATAAATCAATAACCCGACCTTTGTCATCACGGCAAGTTTCCGCTAAATTAAATTAAAAGTGTTTACATAATAAAGTACCGACATCCCATGATTCACTAGAACCAAAGTTCCACTTCCATTGATTTTTTTTCAATTTATCTACTGTATTTTCATTACATTTTTCAAGTACCATTTAAATTTTTTGTCTCTTAAACCATTTATATTCAGACTGACAACAGATAAGGACATAGTATGTGTAATGTTTTTTATCAGTTCTTATAAGATAAAAATATCTACTCAAAATAGTTCAACAAAAAGAGTTACATATATAAGGAAAAATTCCGGCATGGTTTTTGAAGTTCCCCTTGTTCATGTTGTTTGTCAGAACTTGAAGAAAATAAACTCATACAAGATACAGCTTACATATAATTCTTATATTTTTGTCTGTATCAAGTTACTTGATCCGATCAATTTTACCACAAAGGTACTGTAAAACGGGAGGGACGGCTATCCGCTTGTCCATTTTTTTTAAAATATTTGGTCCCGATAGTACTTGACAAAGTTTAATGCAGAAAAGCGCTTCGCACGCAGTGAAATTTAGGTATTTACAATCGTTTTTTCTATTTGTCTACAATTTGTTACATACAAGTAAGAAGTACAAGGCACTTTTTAAAAACTTGTTTCGTGCCTCACGGAAATCTAGTAAACTAAATGCAACAGCTGAACGAGAAATTATGCAGTGCACAATCCAGAAAAGGTGTGAATTGTGTCTGTCTGGCATATATTTCATATTCTTTCTTTTACCTCGAGAGCGGACAGGGTATAGAAAAATAGGCCGTTTGGTTTCTCCGCCTGTAGGTAGAACCCTTGCTCAGGAAGGTTCGTTTATTGAGTGGGATGTATAAATATTCAAAATCCCGAGAGTAGCCGGGGTTAAGAAATTGGTTGCTCGGTTCTCCGCCAGGAGGTAGAACTTTTTTAAAGAATTTTTTATATGAAATGGCAAAATATCGGAGCGCAACCTAAAAATTGATGCGAACAACAGTTTAAAATTTTCCACTTCACTTTTGTATTTTTTTAGGAGCGAGCAAGCAAATGTTTATTTTTATATCCAAGAATAACAGTGAAAATTTCTAAAAAATGAGATAAAAATGGAGCAAGTAAAGTTTTTTTTTGAAATTTGAACCCATAATATTAGGAGCGAGCGAATCCGAAGAACTATTTTTTTTAATTTGGAGTGGCTCTATTTGACACCATCATTATTGAGGTGAACGTGCACAAACTGTTATTGTTATCAAACACATTAGCGTGTTAGTAACAAAAAGGAATGTGTAAGTCAACAATGGACACAATAGAATATACATTTTACACATTTTGTGAATAAAGTTATTTACACATTTTGTTGTTTATTTAACTTTAATTTGACCCTTGCCTTTTCTTGGCTGTGTAGTACACATTCCTATTTTGTTAACATCTAGAAATTGCATTTTACTCTATTAACAGCGTGGGTTACATTTACAGTTATCTCATCTAGATCTTACATCATTAGTACACAAACAATAAAATTGTCAACACAGGTGTCTTTTTCTGAATTTTGCCTTTTTCATCATTTTTTTTAAATTTAAATATTGTCTATTGCCATTCCGGAAACCGAAACGTTTACAATTTTTTCATCGTATTCACAAGTCCAGTTTTCAGACTTGTCTGACATGAACGTTTTTCGTATAATGTTTTATAGAAATTTGCTGCGTTTGTTTGAACTATAAAACACTGGAAACACGGAAAGGCTTCGAAACGTAATGCAAAATTAGTTGTCCCTACCGTCGGATTAATTTGTAGTTGTCTATGGCGCGGTATTAGCGTCAAAAATAAAAAGTTCTGCCTAGCCTTAAATATTTATGCCTAGCCTAAAATAAAGT